>JAOTQH010245100.1:0-12353 GCA_025631255.1 Cornus kousa | reverse complement strand
TTAAAACCCTTATTCAGTCCTATCGTATCGACAACTTTCAGAAGGGGGTAAAGCGCTCTATTTTCAGATCTCTCAAAAGACGATAAGGAATTCTTAAAGATATTAAAAGGTTTAATCTTCTAATCAGGTATAATATCAAAACCTCTTGCTAATTAATGATTATTTTGATTTCTACTTGTAATTTAGTTTTTAAACCCAACACAGTACTCTTAGAAATGCAATGTTGGCCATTTCGGCATTTTTCAATCTTTCGGGTCGATAGGTCTCAGGCGGGACCTGCAACTGGAGTTGTAGCGCACGGGGACTATTTTTCGGGTTTGTTGCATTTTATGCATTATTATTTTGTGCATGATTACTTGGTTGTATGATTAATTATGTGGTTACAAGTGTTTACTGTGTGTGTGTGTGTGTGTGTGTGTGTGTGTGTATTAATGTTAAGAAAGATATTTTTTTAGATATATATAAGCCATCGTACCCACCATCCTTAGCCTTAACTAATGACCAAAGGGTCATTAGTTGATCATTTTCATCAGCTCTCTCCCACGTCATTTCCCTGTGCTATTACAGTTTCTTTTTTATTTTTTATTTTTCTTCCACCAATTTAACCTTAGATCTACACCAAAGGGCAAAGTTGATGAGCACGACGTGGGCTTTGTTTTAATCAAAGCAAAGTTCCATTTGGAGCATCTTGAGATCTACGAATTTTGGGGATTTTCCTTGGTTTGCTCTCCATTTGTGAGAGAAGGGTTTTCTATGCCACATCTTCTTGGATTTCCCTTTTAATTTGACTAAAAGCATGCTAAATTATGTAATTATTTTATGACTATTATAATTTTGTATGTATATCAAGCATGAAGAGGTATCCTATGTGTTTAATATATTAAACTACATGTTTAGTTGAGTTGTGGCAAAGATATACGAGCTTGATTGAATTATCATTATATGTCTTTCTTATTAAAATGCTCTGATTTATAAATATGGGAATGTAATGTTGTGTGAAAATTCATGTTCTAAGCATGCTTGCATGATGTTGATATTATGTATAGAAGTTTGTATTATCATGGCATTGAAAGGCTTGCAAAAATTCATACATTACCATTAGGCATGAAAAAGGGGAAAAAAAAATGTTTTAAAAAGCAATAAAAATTATTTTGGGAAAAAGTTTTGAAATGGTTTGTGAAAACCCGGGCGCCTAGGAGCTGCCTAGTGGTCCGTGGTATTAATGTAATTTAGAGAGATACCCTAGCATGGTTAAGCTAACTAGGCTCGAAATGACACTCTGGAACTGCCTTGTGGTCTGGGATAGTTAGCCAATCCTTCTCTCGTGACACCATAGAGCTGTTATGGATCGAGTTACATTAACGGTTTGGAACGGTAAAATGGAAATATTTTGAAAAAGGGGAGCGATATTGCATGACATTGCATTCCATTGGCATGACATGGTTTACCTATGGTTTGGTTGTTGTTGTTATTGTTGTTACTATTGTCGTGTTTTTGTTGTTATTGTTGTTGTATTTTTCCCCCCAAAATGGTATGATCTCGTCCCCTTGTATTCTATGCTTTGTTTGGATCCACAGGGTCATTAAGAGGTGTGTCTTAGGCACCTCCTACTGAGCCATTGTGCTCACCCCTTCATCATTATTTTCAGGTCATAGGAAAGAAGTGGCGGACGACATTCCCCTACAAGTTTAGGTGAATTAAAGGACTATTTTTGGCTATCTTTTGTAATTGGAATTTCATTTTTGTAAAGCCTTAACATGACATGTATAAGCTTGTAACTTGTGGCCTTGTAATCATAACTATGTTCCTTGTGTGACATTTTTGATGTAGTTTATATGTTTATGGATGTGTCAGGGCAGGTTTTAACCATATTAAAGGTCTCAAGTGAAGCCATTAGAATGCCAAGTTGTTTGGGTACTTAAACGTGGTTAAAAACACTTTTTTTTTTTTTTTTTTGTGCCATTTCGGTCAACTAGTAGCTTCATCCGACCGACTGGTATCTTTTGGAACCAAAACTAATAGCTAGGAGCACTTGGGAGTCACACTCGGTCGACCAGTAATTCATTTCGGTTGACCGATAGGTCATTACGGTTGACCGGTATAGCCATTCTGGTTTGTTAGTACAGATCAGGGATAACTTTGAACCCTCGATTCAAACAATTATATCTCCCTCATTTCAACTCCAAATTGGGTCAAATTTAAGTCCAAACTAAAGGATTTTTTATCAACTTTCCAATGCTACCAATCCCCGTCTGAGATTCCAAGAATGGGAAGAGTTATGCCCATTTTATTGATGACTGGTTATTGTTCTCTTCAGCAAAAAATTGTGGAATGATTCTTTTCTTTATCCAAATGACCTTCGTTCTTCATTATAAAGTGGCCCAAAGATATGGTAATCTTCTAACTCCCCAGAAGCATCATTAAAGACCCTAAATCAATGATCTTAATTGAATGTTAGAATGAAAGCCTGAAAATAAGAAAAACACAAAAATAACATAAAAGCATAAAATAGAAACAGCTTAAAGAGCTAAAATGTGCAATTAAAAGGGCTTAAATGTTTAACATGAGGCACTCATCAGTAGACAAAGTGGTGGATTACCTAGAAAGGATCGAAGCTTGGGAGGCGAAGATCTGGAAGATTGCAAGTAGGGTGAGGGTTTCTTGCTTACCTGAAGGTCTTCTCCTATTCAGATTGCCTTCTGAAGCTGAGGCGCAACATGTCTTGAAATTGGGAAAGCTAAAGTGGGGCAAAGCCCATCTGTTCATGCAAAAGAAATCAAGTGGGGAAGCAAACGTGAGTGGCTTTTCTGCTGGGCCAGCAAAGTCTGTTTTAGGCCCGGAGCGTTCATGCTCCAGAAAAGTAAGTTTGGGCCAAAAAAACATGTTGATTATCTCTTTAATTAATGGAAATAGCAGCCCTACAGGACAAGATCCAAGTCATCTACAGCAGAAGAAGATGGCTGGTCTACCTCCTTTCCAAGGTCTACCTCCTTTCCAAGATCGCAATTCAATGACGACATCTTATGACAAAGGACCCAAAATTATCAAACATAAACGATCAAGTCAGAGCTTTTCCCAGAAGTTCGGTAATGCTGAATCTGACGTCCACGGAGGGTTTTTGTCTAAGTATGATATCAAACATTGGAGACGTGTTAGTTTGGGATTGCAGAATGGATTACAAAGGTATGGAGTTGCTGTAATCATCCTTTTGGAATTACTCTCTGACCGATTAATCAGCCTATGGAGGGATGTATGACACCGTCCTTAATTCAGGCCAAGATCTCTTCTAGCCATCATACGAAATGCTGGTCTAGAAAAAAAAAAAAGCAAGAATGTGTTCACAAAAGCTCCATCCCGGGTATAACCTCTTTTCCAGAAGGCTCGAGCTCCTCTCCTGCACTTTCTTCTTCCCCTTCTTCTAGTATGTTGCTGAAGGGTTTGGGTTTGGAGGAGGGAGGTTTGGGTTTGGTTTCTAGAAGACATTCTCCTGTGTTTGTGGCTTTTTTCGAGGAAGGTATTGTGGAAGATTTTGATGCAACATTAGAGGGGCTCTGTGTTATGGGAAATCTAGGAAGGAGGGTATGTTCTTAACTCACAGTGAGAGGTTTGGGAATGTAACTGTCAATGTGAATTGTAACGTTCAGATTCGACCATGCGAAGACTCTACTGCTACTGTGATTAGGGAACTTCAACTTCATATAGCCTTTACAGGGCTTAGCTTCTTTGTTTGGACAGATGTTCACGATGATGTACACAATTATGTTTTTGGTACCCATTGTGAAGGCAGTTTCTCTTCTGTTTCTGTATTTGCTCTTGATGAGCGGAATGGTGTGTTGGTATTTTCCTGGGAAGGGGAGATGGGGATTGTTCCTAGGGATGGCAACGACATGGCGGTTGAGGATCTGCTACTTCCTTCAGACAGGTGGAACTAGAGAAGGGGTGGGTTGAAGGAGCTAAAGTCGGGGATGGGGTTGATGAGTGTAGAAATGCTGAAGCATGAGTGGATGAGGGAGAATGCGGGGGATGTGGGCAGACTTATAGGGGTGCCTGGAATAGGGGTGGGGTGTCAGGCTATGAGTATGTTTTACGATATTGAAATAAGCTGAAAGGAAAGAAGGGTAGGATTTCCATGGAAAAAGGGGAGTGGGAGGTGAGGAATCTCATTTCATATGTTAATGATGAAGGAAAAACAGGGGTTTCAAAAGAACGGGGTAGAGGGAGCTAGAGAGGGAAGGGAAAGGAGGTTTCTATTGTTTGTCAATGAAGATACACATTATTTCTTGGAACATCCATGGTCTAAATGACCTAGGAAAAAGAAGGGTGGTAAAATTGGCTATTTGAAAGTGGGATCCGCATGTCGTATGTTTGCAAGAAACTAAATTAGCCTCGGCCTCGAATTTTGTTGTTAGGATTCTTTGGGCGGTAGATTTGGAGACTGGATTTCTTTGGATGCTTTGGGTTCCTTGGGAGGCATTATTGTGACGTAGGACAAAAGATGGGTTTGGGACCTTTGGGTTGGCAACTTCTTAGTAAACAATTATTTTTCGTTGGAGGAAGATGGTTTCCATTTGATCTTATCAAGTATCTATGGTCCGAACGAAGATGACAGGTGTCATTTGTTATGGGAGGAGCTTGATTCGGTGCGGCACAGATGTGCGCATCCCTGTTATATTGGAGGAGATTTTAACATCATTCGTTCTTTGTCGGAAAGATCAATATGAAGCCGTTGGACTATGGCCTCGGAACAGTTCTCTTTCTTTATCGATTACCACTTTTTGATTGATCTTTTTTTTTTCTTTTTTTTTTTGAAAAATAAGAAAATTAATAGAAAGCGTTCAAAAGGGGAACGCGTCCTGGAAATAACAAAAGAAACCCAGAGGACCCTAAGGTCCCAAGGCAGGGACTACCTGAAATCCAACAACATAAAGAACTAATAAGAAAAGATTTAAGAACAACAATCGAAGATTCCTCTCCATCAAAGAATCTGTTGTTCTGCTCTCCCCACAAACACCACCATAAGCACAAAGGTGCCATCCTCCAATGTCCACGATCATGAGGTCCTACATCGCACCCTCTCCAAGCGTCCATCAATCCTCTCGCAAATCTAGGCATAACCCTCGAAACCCCGAAAATACCTAACGTAAGACTCCAACAATTATAAGCCACTGGACAATGCATTTGATTGATCTTCTAATGGAGGGTGCTTCGTTTATATGGTCGAGTGGTAGGGACCTACACTCTCTTGTTTGGATAGATTCCTTATGACAAGCGATTGGGAGATGAAGTTTCTGGATGATGTCCAGGTCGCGTTGGCTTGCCCGACTTCGGATTATATTCCTTTAGTTCTCGATTGTTGTTGGATTTGGAAAAAGGAGTTCGCTTTTCAAATTTGAGAATATGTGGTTCCGTGCTGAGGTTTCTTGGAGAGAGTTAGTTCTTGGTGGGAGAATTTTGTGGTTTCTAGCAAGTAAATTAAGGCTTTTGAAAGAGGACCTTAAGAACTGGGATAGGGATTATTTTGGAAATTTAAAATGGAGGAAGAGCGGTCTTGATAGCTGGAGGATCACCTGGGATGTTTGTTTTCAGCGATAGTTTCAGGATTGGGAGTTAGAGGACATTGTGGGCTTGTTGGAACTGCTGAATAAACAGACGATTAGTGGGGGAGTCCTTGATTCCCTCATTTGGGTCTCATCTTCCTATGGGAGATTTGAGGTCCACACTTTCTTCCACTGCCTCTGGGGCTAATTTTCCTTGGAAAATAGTTTGGTTTTCGAAGGTTCCCCTGAAGGTGGCATTCTTTGTTTGGACTGCCGTTTGGGGCGAGATTCTTACCCTTAACAATCTTAGAAGGAGAAGATAGTTAGCGGTCAATTGGTGTTGCATATGCAAGAGGGATGGAGAGTTAGTGAATCATCTGCTCCTCTTACATTGTCAGGTGGCTCACGACTGTTGGAGTCTCATCTTTGATCTGTTTGGTATTTAGAGGGTTTTATGCCCCGGTCTACGAGAGGTCTGATTGACTCGTGGAGAGGGTGTGGTATGGGTCCTCATGTTATTCATTTCTGGAGGGCGGTACCACTCTGTGTTTGGTGGTGCATCTGGAAAGAACATTGTAGTAGATCATTTGAGGGGGAGGAATCTCCTGTAGGTAATACAATACCAAATCATTAAGTTTTTGTTTTTTTTTTTTTTTGGTATCACGTTTGGCTGGTTGTAGGACATGATTGATCTATTAGGAGTAAGAACCGTGTTTTTACGGAGATCGCCGATATCGATCATAAGGAAAGGGAGGGAGTCATCAATGAGGCTTTAAAACAGGAGGAAGGGTTGAATGCCAGGCGAAAATTGCCAAGGTTGCCTTATCAGAGGAGATTTCATGGAGGTAGAACCAGAGCCTTTGTACATTTAGTGGTGTGTTTGGCAGCTCTATGGCGTCTTAACTCTTGAAAATTGCAGTAGTTCCATCACAAAGTTTTATTTGCATGTCTGGACCGACAGTCACCTCATCATTGCCCTCACCACCACTGTCGGAAAGGTCCTCTGACAAACTCATAATAGATATTGTTTGTATAATAAAAAATAAATAAAAAATAAAAAAGAAAAGAAAAAAAAGATGGGAGGAAGAGAGAGCTAATATGTTATGGATTCGATTATGAATTGTTTGTGGTAGGCATCCAGATGAACTCTTTCCTATATAATATATAGTTGGTATACTCGTTAAGTATGACATGATTTTGTAATTGATTGTAGTGTTGTATATTGAGCTGAGGTAATGTCATCTTGTTGAACTGCAAACTTACCCTTTATTTTATCATTTCAGTTAACGGGTGATCCAGTTGCGAATAGTTGATGCGTTTTATATAACAACTAGTTTTATTTAAGCTAATATATATTTGTGTTATGGTTTACCAATCACATTTTGGTGATGTTGGCATGGAACTTTTTATGCAGTATGGATTGGTTTGAGTTGTGGTTTTCTTTATGTGATGACTTCACTTTTTGTTGTTTTATTTGTCTAGCAAAGATATTGGCTTCACTATATAGTGGAGATGGGGAATGCTCCAAATTTAAGTGTAGAACTAGAGAATATTTGAATTTGGGGGCGTGACAAAGTTTATTTCGTATGTGTGCATTTAAATTTGGCTTTTGGTAAATTAAACAGAATTCCATAATTATGCATGTTGTAATGAAGCTATTAAATATATATATATATATATGTTATATGTAGAAATATGCTATGGATATTTTAGTATAAATTTGTTTACTTAGATCATCTTACATCCGCCAAGGATAAAATAGAATAAAATACAAGCAAAAATTTTTAAATATTTTTTTATTTATTTTTTATTATATATATATAATATAAAATGTCTATAATTGAGTTTATGCTATGATTATATCCAAGTATGGTTTTTATATGATGACATTGATGCTGAAAGAAAGGTAAAAGTGTAAAAGAGATGTGTTGAAATTGGTTAGTATCATCATCATATTATCATTCTTGCATTAATTATATATTTCAAGTTATCTCACTATTAATATTTAATATATTTTTTGCGTTTTGGACTTGTAATAGGGAAAATTACCATATAAAATTTTTTACAGTACAAATAAGTGGTACTTTTGAAATTTATTTTGAGAAGGTTCTATAAAATTAAAACGTCTCATTTCGTTTTTGTTCATAGTTTGTAGTGTAAATGGATATTTGAGCTCTAGTGTCTAGCAGCTCGATTTGTGTTCATTTGTTTAATAATTGTAAATAATTTCTAAAAAAATCAATGTTCAAGCTCGTTTATTAAACTTGTTGATCTCAAAACGGTTTCTAATATGAGTGTGTGTGTGTGTATGTTATTTAGATATTAATATATAAATAAAATTAAGCTTTAAATTAATTAAAAATACGAGCTTAAAACAAACCCATTCATCCTAAAAGTAAAGCGGACCTAAGTTACTCAACCAATTGTTCTAAAAATTATAACAACCCATCCGCAACTGTGACACACTATAGATCCCACAAAACCTAATCTTCCGTTTTTTATTCTAAGTAAACTTACATGTATAAGAAAAAGTGAAGATAACGATTAATGAAAAGATGTTGCGACTTGCAAGCCTGTTGTCACGTATCAACCCCACCAAATCACTCTGACGAATCACGCTGGGGGACTACAAAACTCTTAATTGCAAGTCCTCAAGTCCTCAAGTCCTCTCTTCTCATTTCTTTCTCATCTCTTTCACCCTTCTCGGAAAAAGATGCCAAGAGAATTCAACAGCCCCATATGACGATCCTTTAATAATGACAGTAGTTTTGGCCAACTACACAATCCATCATATACTAATTGATAATGGTAGTTCTGTTGATTGTTATTTATTGATGTTTTTAACGTGATGCGTATTAGTAGTGAAAAGTTAAGGCCAATGAAGTCTCCCTTAATCCATTTTTGTGTGTCAACATTATGCCCCCCAAATTTCAAATGCCTTATGGCTGTCTAAGCCAATAATATTTTTGAAATTTAAAATATATAGGAAAGGTATTTTCATAAACTATGGTTGAACAAGCAGTTGGAATAACATGACAAACGAACTCCAAAACAATCATCAACGTTCTTTATTTCAAAGCACCACTAAGATGGTATTTTTTCCATATCTGCCTGTTGCCCTGGTTGATTAAGTTTCTTTCATAACTTCACATAAAGTTGATCGATAAAGGTATTGGCCATTTGTAAACCCATGATGGACTTCACCATCAAATCTTTCAAACACTACTAACAAGGCATAATCAGGATCGGCCAGAATCAGGTTGTTATGTAACGTCAATTTAGCCATCTCTACTGGAAAAATGACATTATTCCGGTTTGGAATTATCCTGGTGACTGATCTTCTTGAATTTTTGAATGCCCTTGTAGCTTTTGACAACAATTCATACCAAGTCTTTAGATTTTCATCTTCTTTAATATTTTCAGCAATGTCGACCGAAAACGTTTGCAATAGAATTTCTCTGATGTCCGATTGTTTCTCAGTCGAGTAATCTTTTAGCTCAATGGAAGCAGCCCAGAAGACCTGCTCCCTCCTTGATTCTTTATTGGGATTTTCTTCCTTCATTAACTATTTGTATTTTAGCAGCTTGCCGTGAAAGATCTATAATCGGCCATAAGATTTCTTTAAGTAACTTGTTGAAACCAGCGGCCAGAATTCTTTTTATAGTTGTCGATGTTGGTTGCCATATTTCATCTATGCCTACGAAGCTGATAGCCATATGATTCTTATCATACATCATTCATCGGCCATGTAAGAATTTTCACCAGATGGCCGATATACTTTCTTCCGCGAACTTAACTTTATCTCCATCATTAACATTGATAATTGATGAATAATAGAAAAAAATATAAAAATCTGGATGGATCCAAGTTCAGTATAGTAACCTTAAGGTTGTGATAGGAATAACGTTGATGGCTGATTCGTTATCTTCCAGCACCCTTTCAACTAGCTGACCTTCCACCAAAACGTTTGCATATAATGGCCTTAGTTTCTGCGTCATGGCCAAAAGAGGTTTTCCAAATACCACTTTATCAGTAGCACACATCCTCTTATAATATTCTAGTGACATAATGTAGCATTTACTTTGTCCAATAGACTACTGAAATCTCTAGCCCTTAACTTGTGATTTGACAATGATAACCCAAGATATTTTAAATGGAAATGTTCAGTTTGAAATTGAAGAATAGAAGCTAATCTTCTCTTGAAAAATTCTCACTGATTTTGAAAAAATAACAGAATTCTTCTCTTGATTAACCTATAAACCATATACATCCTTGAATTTTCTAAAAACTTCATCGATTGCTTTTGTTGTTGATACCTCAGCTTTAACCACCAGCAACAAATCTTCAACATAGAACACATGAGAAATTTGTAGCCCAGTATTGACCACTGATTTACACAATTTGATCCTCCCACTATCAATATACTAAGTCATAATTGTACTGAAATATTCAGTAACAAAAGATAAAAGCAGAGATAAAGGGCAGCCCTATTGAATCCCTCTACCAGCAGAAAAATACCCAGGCACACCATTGCACAATACATACAATTTTGGAGTAGAAATACAAGCTTGAATCCAATTAATCCACTGGTCACTAAAACCATGAACCTTTAATCTGCTTATCCACTCTATAGAATCATAAGCCTCTTCAAATCGACTTTCAAAGTCATGTTAGGTTCACCATATTTCTTTCCGAAGTCCCTAACCAAATATGAAACTAGTAAAATGTTGTCATGTAATCTCATATTCCTAATGAAAGCCACCTGCTCTGGTCCAATCAAATTAGGGAGCATAGAACTCTAACTATTGGCCAGAATCTTTGAAATAACCTTGTAGACCAAATTGCATAAAGCAATAGGTCTATAGTTTGTAATTTTATACCCATAATTCAACTTAGGGATCAAAGCAAGAAATGTAGAGTTGATACCTTGAGGAAAATTGCTATTGTTGAAGAAAAGCAACACAACCTTTGTCACATCTGCTCCAACCACACTCCAATATTTTTGAAAAAACCTAGCTAGAAAACCATCTGGACCTGGAGATTGGTCTGGATTGAATCTCATAACCACACCCTTTATTTCCTCAACAGAAATACAACTACCCAGTATACAACAATCCTCTTGATTAAAGCTTTTCCTAGCTGGCATATACTCTTGCAGTATACCTCATCTGTGCTTATAAAGATCAGTATAAAATTGAATCAACTATTCTTTAATGGTATTAGGATCTGAAGAGAGTTCCCCATTCACATTCTCAAGCTAAGTAATAGCATTTTTCCCTCTTATTTGTTTCATTATACTGTGGAAAAAAATTGTACACCTATCCCCTTTCTTAATCCATTTTACCCTTGATTTCTGAGCCCACATAATCTCTTAAATATCAAGAACATGTTTTAAATGACCAGCAGCTTCCCTTTCTAAGTTTATATTAACTTGATTATCAGGTTAAAGGATCATTTCTGTAATACTCCCTAGTTTCGGAACACGGGTTAATCAAGTCCGTGCACAACACCAGAGGATATTAAAACAATTAAAGTATTTCAAACAAGCACATATTACAAAGATAAATAATAAAGAATAAATAAACTGCTGAAGAAACTATTAACTATATATTTCATTAATTAATAATTTTTCAACAATTACAACTTGGGAATTCCGCAATTACAACTTGGGAATCCCGTAACTCAAGGACCCCTTAAACCATTATCCAATAATCCAATACTTCTTAAAAGTATACAAGCTGAATAGATAAATGACAGTCTCCCAGCTGCGGTCCCTCAACCTCGAGACTGGAACTTCCAATAACCTGGAAAATAAATCGCGGTTTAACCCTACAAGCAAACTCTCTCTACCAAGCCTTTGAAAACTAATAAACAGAGCATCTCTTCCAAAATCATCCCGAATAAAGCCTTAACTTTAATGTACGATGCTATAAATATATATATATATACTTATATAAATAATACAATTCTTATCCATTAATAAGCACATTAAAATCATCAAACCATAACTTAACCAATGATTAATTAATAATCAAACCTAAACCAATCCACCAATATTATTTTATTAATATATATATATATATATATATATATATATATAATAAATAATAAACCAACCTGTAACTATTAGACTATTCTAGTTTAAGAATATCTAATCCTAATCCAACATTTACATACAATAACCATAGATGATATTTTAATCATCTACCACATAGCAATACAATTACACTTTGGCAAATCAACCATGTCATTATAAATATATCTATTTATATAAATTGGCAATTCAACCATACCACCTTTAAGTATTTATACATTGGTAAATCAACCATGCCTCCACAAGTATATTTATTTACAAATTGGCAATTCAACCATGCCTTCACAAGTATATATTTTATACTTTTAAATTAGCAACTTATCCATGCTTTCTATGTATGTATTTTATTCATACAAATATTTAGGCAATATATTTACGCCCATGACAACTCATCCATACCTATAACTTAATTATGTATCAACTTTAAACTTAACAATAAGTTAATTCATACATAGCTATCTCATGCATATTTTATGCATAAGATACATTTAATAACCAATCTAGTATAATTTAATCAAACATACTCCTAGAAAACATGAATACCAAATAACAATAATAACATTAATTATCTTAAATGATACATACCTATATATATCATTTAATATATACACCTTCCTTAATAATCATTGATTGTTAAAATAATAAATATATATATATATAAATATATATTTATACGTCCTTCCATACTAATCATATATTAATTAATTCATATATATACATAT
>JAOTQH010245090.1:0-12353 GCA_025631255.1 Cornus kousa | reverse complement strand
ACAAGAGGTAAGAATTTGTGGCAAATATTAAAGAGTAACCATATTTGTATCTTATGGCATTGAATTACTTAACCAGTCTTGAATAGTTATTTATGCATAATATATATGATAGGGGGGCTTATTTTTGTATATATGTATAAATAAATCAATTCACTACTCTAAATAAAGAAGTTCAATTCACTAATATAAAATCGATACAAGTACTATTACTCTTTAAAAAAAAAAAAAAAACTTATGCAAAAGTTATAAAAATCAGTTCTGGTTCTGGTTTTATTAAATTTATGATCATTATAACTCGTGATGATATATAACAGAATTAAAAATTCATACCTGATTCTGCACCTATTTGTTAGCTTTCCACCTATTTGTTAGCTTTCCAACGCTTTCTACCGCAAAATTACGCCAATTTTATAAATACAAAATACCACCAAATTTTCACTTCTATGAACTCTCTATAGAAATCGCAACTATATTTATAGACAATAAATAAGACTCCAATCCCACATATAGGAATAGTAGCCCCAGTGTTTCTTTTTTCTTTTTTTTGGGCAAGTCCCTAATGTTTCTTATTCCTAGTAGGATCTAATGTGTTTATTTAATATAAATAGCACATTGGACTATTTATAGTTGCAGTACAAATAACAAATCAATTATAATTATAGTCCGAAAAGCTAAATTTTAATAATATTAAAATACTGGTACTTTGATACCCATGTAATACACAAATTAAGATTCTTTATAAGTCAAAAAAAAATTAAAAGAAACTGTTAAAAGTTATAGGTTTGTGGTGAATGTGTTAAAAACAATATTTATATGTATCCTTAGATTGACAGTATTTAAAAAATTACTCGTCTCTTTTCTTCCTTGGACTTTCCATTCAAAGCCCTTTAGAAAGTGGAATCCAAATGAGAAACCCGTGCTCTTCACCCACAGGTTTAATTAGATTCTGACTCAAATAATAATAATAGACAATAAAATAAAATAAAAACTAATCTAAAAAAATAATAATAATATACTTGAGATTTTAAGAATCAATCTTTTGGCGTCTTTGATTTACTGCTAAGTGGCTTAGTTTTAGTGCTACTCTATATGAGTGATGACATCTAGGTAGGATCAACTTGTTTTCATTGTCTTCTGGTAAATTGAAAATTTATTATAGTAATAGTTAGTTCTCTAAATTAAAAATTAAATTTATCTACCAAAAAATAAATAAAAAAAGAACTTGTAAATTGATTGAAAGACACTGCAGTGCATTCACATAATCAAGAACTTCAACTCCTCAAAGTCGTATAACATACTTCATTTTTATCCCAATTTTATTGTTAAGATAAATCATTGGTTTGGAACTAAATTAAAACTGATTAAATATTGTAAATCTATATGTATATAGAATTATATGCACATATACAATGATATACAAGCACACGCACCGGAATAGACATGCACACTGATAAAAAAAACTAACATATATACACATATACACACTTATACACATATATGATTAGAAGAAAAACCAAATCTTTTTTTCATTTTTCCCCTAGAGAATTTTATAAACAAAGAAAAAGGAGAAATGTACAAGACCATCAAGCACGGGCATCCCCTTCCTGTACAAGAAGAACTGCAAAACAGGAAGCAAAAGGTAACCTAGAAACCTTGTTTGCCTTAGAATATGTACAACAAGAACTGCAAAACAGAATCTGGCATTCCTCTCTATCCAAAGGTGAAATAGAGTTGCATTAAAAACATTCTAGAAACCTTGTTTTTCATAGACTCCGCTCTACAAAAGGATGCAAAAGCTCTAGCCAAGTCATGTTCCGAGTGTTGAGGCTGCAAACTCCATCCCATCAAGGAATCCAAGCAACAGCAAACCTGCCACGCAAATTGACATGTAACAAATAAATGGTCAACAACAGGGGCGGACCTAGAACTTTAGATAGGGGGGCAAGGCTGAAATTTAGTAATAATTTCAGATGGACATTAGCAATATTTTAGGAGTATATATTAAAAAAAAGAAAAAATAGCATAGTATATTAATAAAAAAGAAAAAATTTGGGGGAACCTAGAACTTCAGTTAGGTGGGTCAGGGCTGAAATTTTGTAATAATTTTAAGAGGGCATTAGTAATATTTTAGGGGTATATATTGAAGAAAAAAAAAATAAATAAATAAAATTAGCATGCTATATTAATAAATAAAAAAAGGAAAAAATTAGGGGAAGCAATTGACCTCCTCACTTACTACTAGGTCCGTCCCCGGTCAACAGTCTCCTCGTAATTCAAACAAGTATAGCACACAAAAGGCATAAATTATTAAGGATTACACCAAAAAATGCCGTCCTCTTCTTTTTTTCCGAACTTTATTACATCTCCTCATCACTTCCGTTTTTAAGGTGACTCCACCAACGTCTCACATCAAGGTCTATTTTCCATTGTACAATCCCATTGCTTCTATAACAAAATGATAATATAATAACAGTAATTAAAATAAAGATAATAAATATGAAATTGGGGATCATTAAAATGATTATATTAAATTTTCTACTATCTCATTGCTGCTCTAACAAAAGACAACTTAACACAGCACATTACACTAACTAACAATAATACTGCAATTAAATTTACAGTACTTCAGCCATTACCAACCCTAAACTGACAATACTTCACCAAATTGGGGACTCTCAACCTAGGCACAGTACATCAATATGAAGAGCCTCTTAAATTGCAGCAACACTAACATTAGAAAATTCTTAATTTTTTCTAGCTGAGTCAAATGGTCAAGTGATAATTTTCTTAAACTAGGGAGTATGACAAAATCATCATTTTCCGTCGTCTCCTCCATTTCTATTATATTCCATAGTGATGCACAACAATCAACCACCAACTCCTCCAAGGTAGCTGAAAGGCATTGAAGCATGGACTCGTGAAGAATGATCGATCTCCAGGTTAGGACATTTGTGGACTGACAATACTTTCAACCCATTAAAACCTCCACGGGGCAGTGGACCTTTGAAAATGCTCTCCAAGTTCTACAAATAATGAATACTCGAGTGTTCAAGGTAATGTAATGCACTTTCGCTATTTTCCTCAGAGTCTATAACAGCAAGAATATTGGGGCACTCACTCACTATACAAAAATTTCAAGGTGATGATAAAACACTCTGGCACGCCCACTACTTCCAAAACTGCATCGATCTTGTTGATCATAATCGAACTCTATCATCAGGGGCTCAGGAAATGATCCGTTTGATTTTCTGTCATAAAGCTCAGTGCCTTCAAGATCAAGCACCTTGAGAGCTCCAAGATTTCCATCCTCAGGTTGGAGCTCATCTAAACAATTACAATGGTGTAAAATAAGGACCTCAAATTCGGCATGTTTGCAATTTTAAGTAATAATTGCAAGTCTAGCAAGTTAAATGATTTTTTAAAAAATATTTTGCATATTTTTTCTAATTAACTCATATTATATATCTTAAAATTGTAACGGAACCACATTCTTCCAAGAAAAATAATTACAAGTCCTTGGAGTGTTCAAATTTCAAATTTTAGTACACTTAGTCCTCGTATATGATAGCCACGGTAAAAAATAAATAAAAAATAAAAAAATAAAATAAAATAAAATAGTAAAGGTTTGATAAGGATAGCAATGCAAGTAGAAAACTAAATTATAAACACTTTAATTTTGTGATGGCGTCATAACCGTCCTATCGGTTAAAAAGTCAATTTTTTATCAATTAAATTTTGTAAATGCAGGTCCATCAATGGACACGTGTCAAGATCCTAAAGGTTCAAACATTTAAAGAAAAGTGTGATTTAATTCAAATTTAAATTTGAATCAATTTCCTTATAAAAGGGAACAAATATTTATTTATGGACAAATTACACACTCATTGGAGAGTTTCCAAATCAAATGACCCACTATTTGGTCTATATATACAAGGTCACCCTACACACAAACAGAGATGGAGAGAGACCAAGAGAACACCAAAACTCTTCCAAATCTCTACCTAAATAAACCTCTAAAGTGCACGCCCTACAAGTGTCATTCTTCATTGAAGCCCTTCAACATTTGAAGACTCTGGAGATGAAGAACAACAAGCACACCACACAAGTGTCGTTCTTCATCGAAACCCTTCAACAGTTGAAGATTTTGAAGACGAAGAACAACAAGCACTCCACGCAAGTGCCGTTCTTCATCGAAGCCCTTCAACATTCAAAGATTCTGAAGAACAACAAGCACGCAAGTGCTATTCTTCTTCGAAGACCTTCAAATCCATCATTCAAGATCAAGCTTTATCGGCCCTCAATCAGAAATCCTATCAAGTCTTCTTCAATCTTGAAGATTTGAAGAACATTCAACCACCAGTTCAAGATCAAGCTTCTAAAGCCCTTGCACCGATGTTCCAAGGAGATTTAATCAGAGAGAAATAATAAATTGCAATGAGTCGACCACAAAGAATTGTACCTCTTTTCTGAAAATTAATAAAATTGATTATTTGTGTGCATTTTCGTTCCTAGATTTTCGGACACTAAATTTGTGTGTACACATTTCTATGACTTAGAAAGATTGTATTACTACCCTTGAAAGGCGGGAAAGTTTATCTGCATGGATGGCTTGTATTTATGATTTGCAAGGATCAAATTTTGTGACAGTATATTCATTGGTGATTGCCTCCTCTCAATTGCATACTTCATCTTTTTATAATTATTGCAGAGGAGGATTATTGGGTCTCCTTCATTGCAGAAAATAATAATAATAATAATAATAATAATAATAATAATAATAAAAGGATTAACAATTATGATCCTTGCAAAAAGTTGGAACAACACTAAATAATAGAGTCCCAAGACATAAGTATTATCCTTGCAAAAAGTTAGAACGAGGCTAAATAATAGAGTCAAGAGGTCTGCTTTGCCAGCTGGTCTTGACTAGATGCTGTAGACTACTTGATTCCTAGGAATTGGTGCAATACTAATAAATCTGACAAAACTATACTTTATCTTCCAAAAACTTTATAAAAGAATCAATCAACAAATAGGAGCTCCTAGTATTTCTAAAAAAATAAGGAGATGAAAAGTTATGCTCAAGTGCCCAAATGGAGAACTCCACCCTTAAGATCTTTTATTCTTCACCCCCAAATGCTCCACCAAAGACAAAGCAGAGCCGTTCACCAACCCTCTCCAGCACTCTACAATTCCTTCAACTAGTTATCACCTCCTTCGTCAATCCAAGCATCACCCTGTGAACTCCAAAGACAGCAAGAAATATTGCCCTTGAGTCTTTTGCCACTGAACAGTGTAAATAGCTGATCTATTCTTCCGTCCCTATTGCATATCAACACCTGCTGACAGTGGTTTGTTTTGAGGTTGTCAATGTTTGACGTCTTTCCAAGAGCTATTGTCTATCCACAAAAAGCTACTTTGAAAAGAGCTTTCGTGCCCTAAATATTCTTTCGCAGGAATCTTTGATGGTTTTCTCAAAAGGGGTTGATTGAACTATACCAAAGCCATCACCCCCAACCAAAATGATATTTAAACTCACCCTAACATTTCCCAGGGAAGCCTTTCAACAGCTTTTACAACCTTTTTATCACATACGTTAGGAGTGAGGGAAGGAACATAAACTTCATAGCAAGCTCATTATTTTTTACGTGATTGAGCTTCCCCCCTTCAGATATATATTGTCTTATCCATCCTGCCAATTCTTCATGAACTTCTTGATAACTGAATCCAAAACCTCTGCAGTCTTAAGAGAACCAAAAGGGATAACAATTAGCTAAAAGGGTTCCCGTCCTAGTGTCCTATGCCCTAAAATGCCTTCCAACTTGTGCACCCTTCACCTCTCCCCCCTGAATCCAATCTCTCTTGCACCAATTGATCTTCAATCCTGAAACTGCTGAAGTGTACACTTCCAATAGTTCAGTTGGTCCTCTTTATATCACAGAAAACAATCCTCTACCGCCAAAATATTTCTCCTAATGACCCAATTCTGAAACTTGAGTAACCCTCGCATCACTGGTCTCCACATCATATGAGTGAATTTTCATCACTATAATGAAAAGCAAAGGAAAGAAATAGTGCCCCTCTCTAAGCCCCCTAGAATTTCCATGGAGATCTGCTGGAATCCCATTCGTCTCATCTCTGAAACATATTCTAATGCATAGAATTCTATGCCTTTTCAACATCCAATTTGCACACAACCCTGCTCATTAATCCTAATCCTACTCCAATTACTTGTAGTCTAACTCTATGGTTAATTATAGAACCATTTTTGTATTTGTGGACACAAAGATTTATTTGGATCTAACAAAAAGATTTGTTTGGATCTAACTAAAAGATTTGTTTGTATCTAACAAAAAGATTTATTTGGATCTAACAACCATGAAAATTATCATGTCTGATTGCTTTGTGGATCAGATCTATAAAATTTCCCTCATGTAACCAAAAAAAAAACTGAATTTAATATTCATGTATTGAGAGGATGGCTAGGGATGGGTATTCAGTGGCCAATATCTAAAGTTGATATCACTATTATGAGCTTCTTGTTCTACTTGTGTGCTGACAAGGTTCCATCTTCCTTCAAGGACATTGCCACTAGAAACCTTTACTGGTACAGTAGTAGTGTTCTCCCAGTACCAATTTTTATCTAGTAGTGGATTAGAAAATTCCTGTCAATATCTATTTTGGGTAGTACGTGCAAAGTCATTCTATTTTTCAAGGATTCGTTCCTCGTTGCTACTGCCAAGAAGCCTTAAGCTAGGTTTAAGTCCAAGAAAATTTATTTTTATGTTTCATTAAAGTATTCATTCTTTGGCAAATAATATAGATATGAAAAAAAGAGAAAGAAAGGTCACTTCCTATCATGAATGCGTGTGTATGTTTATAGGCGGAATGCTCCTAATGCGGATAATCAATTAAGAGAACTATAGTGTTTCTATAGGTTATAAACATTCAATTCTACTTTATGGTCGAATTCCTTAGTTAATGATATACCCTTACAAGTGTTCTATCCTTGCCCCTTGGTTCTGAAGCATTGCTCTCTCTTCGTCTAAATTCAATAGTAGAGGTTCTTCGATGATTAGTAACTAGACTCACTAGTTACATTTTATATCTGAATTTTTGTACATCTATTACAATTTTATCAGTCTCCATCATAAATAGTGTCCTCTTTAAATGCAGTTGGCATGGGCTTGGAAACATGGCTTCCACCGAGGCAATGCGTCTCTTTGTAAAAATATTGGAGGTTTGTGCAAAGTTGATTTTGCTGTTACTTTTACCACAGTGCAACATTTAAGAACCTCAGTTCATTATACTGTTTCAAAATTTTTATTTACTTATTATTTATTTTTCCCCCTTTTTGGATAGGAAGAAGATCCGGGATGGTATTCAAGGGCATCCAACTTTGTTGCGGAGCCTGTTGTAGATGTGGAAATTAACGTGAGTATTTTTATAGTTACATATATATATGGAGTTAATTTTTTTCCTTCTCTCTCTCTCTCTTTTAAATTATTTGTTAATTCTAGTTATAAATTGATTCTCGGTATCATATTTTGCGATCGTGATCTAAAGTACTGTTCATCTCACAAACACATTACAACCAGGGATAATTAACAAGATGACACTTCTGATAAGAACTTACATAATCCTACTTATCAAAAAAATAAAAAATAACCTACATAATCCCATATTTTCAGAATTGCCACTTATTGAACTGAATTCTTTTGATAAGTCACTTTTTGGACTGTTAGTAAAATTTAGCATTTTCCCACCATTTATTGTCTTTAATTTAAATCATGTGGACTTTTGGTTTATAGTTGTGGTGAAATGTTTTTGGTTCAGTGGTAGAGTAGCATCACAGTCATGTACAAATGTCTAAAAGTCAAATTATGGGAGGCCCATCAGTTGTGGTTCAAGGGAGTTAATGTGATGTGCTGTCTGTGGGCTAATTTATGGTAGGATCGCTAAAACCGCTAAAAGGGGAAACCTTTTTTGTATAGAGAAGATGGTTCTTATTTGGTTTGTTGGTAGCATATGATGATTTCTTTGTAATATAGCTATTATGAGCTTATTTTTCATAGGTTAAGGGGCCATAGAGAAGAAACTTTGGGTTTCTTTTTCTGATTAACAGAGAAAGTAAAACCTAGGCTCCATCTGGATGACAAAAATGAGGGATCGGGAATAAAACTAATTACTAGAAAAGATGTCCAATAATGAGAGCAGGGCATTTTTTTCGTTTATACATCATTTCAATTTCTACATAACTATTATTGATGAGTTTTTTCTCTCCCTTTTGTGGGAATTAGACTGCTTAATCCATGTGGGTACCTAATCCCATAGATGTATTGTTGAGGTGGATGATACTTGGCATCTCTATTCAGTCACGTGGCATCTAGATTGAAGCCCACGTACACTCTTGTAGCATGACTCATAGCCATTTCCTAATAACAATCTCCAATCTCTAGTTGACATGTGGAACAGTTCATAGGACACGTGGTCTTTTCTGAATATGACATGTATCACGCATCCACGAAGCTCCTAACAGATCAAGTCCTATGGTTGAGCTCACCCAGTGCTGGCTCCTTGGACTATTGGCAAAAGGGTATTGCCACCACCGTGCACCCTACTACCTAAACCAGAATCTTATGCTGTGCTTCAATTAGCTCTATTGAACAACTTGCACCATGCACTCTACTGGTGTATAGCCGAATAGCTGCATGGTGCCATGTCTTCATAAGGTTTGACTGTGCACTTCTCTAGCTGCTTACTTCGTCTTCTCCATAAATAAATCCTTGAAAGTGTTTCATGAGGTTCAACTGCTCACTTTTAGGCACGCATTCCTTCCCCTCTCCCCCTTTTTTTGTTTCCAGACAAACTTCATGTGTTCTTTTCACAAAAGACAACTTGTTGTGCACTACAACTTGATGAACCCCTTGCGCTGCCTGAGTTGGGAGCAAGACTTTAGGGCTCTTGCTGCTTGGTGCAACACATGAAGTGGTTTAACTTGCTGTCATGCCATAGTCCACTTTGGGATTCTAGAAGTGCGTGGTCCGATGGCTGGACTGTAGGATATGCCGAAGCTCTCCCTTGCTGTATTAACCTCAACCTGGCTTAGAGAGGGCACTGAGTGACTTTTCCCTAAGGAGAGCATGTCGCATGAGTACCTTTTTCCTAACTCATATATTAGAAATAGATCCCTACCTTGCGTTAAATGAGGGATCTTCTAGAACACTTAATATATCTTAGAAACATGTAGACAGGCTTCAACCTCTCTAAATAGTGACTAAGTTCAAAACGGCAAGAGTGTCATAATTATTTTGTGGTGACCTGCAAAAGTCTCTTTCTCTGATAAGCCAGCCTCGACTTCCAACTCAACATGTTACACAAACACCTCTAGAATATTTTTCTGAGTTGTTTACAAGTTCCATTGGGGTGGCAATTCGTGTTCGCGGGTTGTAATCGTGTCGTGTCTATCTAAGGGTATTTTACTTAAACAGCTCAACCCTAACACGACCCATTTAATAATCGTATCAGGAACCCTCAACACTAAGTCAACCTGTTTATTAAATGGGTTACACGTGTAACCCGTTTAATGACCTATTTAATAAAATGAAATATTAAATTATTTAAATTATTAATAATGCTCAATCAAACAATAAATACTAGAAAAGTATAAGTTTCAGTCCAACCAAATTACTAAATAATCTCTAATTTACAATTGAATATATTATTAGATACAAGTTTAGATTGTTATTTTAGAACTTAAAAACAAATTTGTTTATAACACGTATAGTTAAACGGGTATAAACGGGTTACACGGGTTGAACCCTTCAACCCAAACGCGACACGATTAATTAAACGGGTTAATCGTGTCAACTCGTTTACGACCCAAACCCATTTAAGGTCAACACAAACCCGCTTAACTCGTATCGTGTTCGAGTCGTGTTAGCGGGTCGTGTCAAACTTTGCCACCCCTGTTCCATATAGTGTTTTTGGTTGATAATGGATTTGGCTTGAGTGAGATCTTTTAATCACATTGATCTCTACGATTAATGTGCGCAGCCTATTAAACTCATTATAGACAATCCTTTATATATGTCAATTATACACGCTCATGTGTGTACATACATATACAGTAGTGATATCTTGCTCCACGGGGAGCAAGAAAATCCATCCGCACTTTTTATATTGACCGTCCAAACCCACCTATATAATTTCTTTTTAATACAAGATCACTCTCTCCCTCGTTTTAGTTTCCAAATTTAATATTACGAATACCACCAACTTTAACAATAAAAGGTAACTACCAAAATTTGCTATTGCCTTCTTCCCATGTCTGGTTGTGATCTCAAAATTTGCTCGTACATTCCCAAAATTCTAATTAACCTATTTTTCAATTAGAGACAGCTCACATTGGGTAATGACCCTACTGAAAGTAAAGAACTCTGTAGAGCTTAATGTGGGAGGTTTAGTGACCTGACATTACTGCCTCTGGATACATTGGTATTTCTTGAAGGAGATTTGTGATTTGCATCCATTAATGGAATCAAATAATCCTATCAAGAACAGAATTGCTCATCACCAATATAACTAAATTCTTGAGTTCCTTTCATATATTTCAGATTTCTAATTTATTAAATAAAATAATGTAACATTGTTTATAAGTAAAAATACAAAACACATAAATTTTAATTCCTAATAGTATAGTTAAATTTATGTTTCTGCCTATGCATTGTCACAGCACCTCCTATTGCTTAAGCGTTTAGGTTTCTGCATTGCCACTATCATAATTGCTGCCATTGCATGTATTATCCTGGAACAGGTGATTTGAGGTTACACTGATTTATAATACAGGTGTCTTTGAAATTTATTTTTTGTTGATTTTGTATTAAGGTAAAAATAGTTACATCCTGTAAAATTATGACTGGATGGCATGCATTTTCTTGGGGTATATATATATATATATATATTTCAAAATAGTATTTTCTTTCAATGATCTGGTTGATTTTTTTTTTTTTTTTTTAAATTTTTTGTTGTTGTTGTTGTTGCTGCTGCTGCTATATTAGTCAAACCACATTAGTGAGACGTGAGAGGGAGGGGGTGAATTGAGCCGAGAGGCTTCTATTTTTGGTAATTACCTTATATTGTTAGAGTTGGTGGTATTGGTAATATTAAATTTGGAAACTAGAAATAGGGAGAGAGTGGTTATGTATTAAAAGGAAAGGATATAGGTGGGTTTGGAATGCGACCGTTAGATTAAATCTAACTTTTACTATGGAAAGTACGGATGAATTTTCTTGCTCCTTGTGGAGCAAGAGATCACTACCGTATACATATATATAGTAGGATTATTTAGTAATTTCGTAAATAATCAAGATTCAAGAGTACTTAGTAAATTTAGATATAAATCGTATTTTTTTTTAATTTAAATTTTAATCACATTCGAACTCAAATATTATTTAGGATTTTGCCATGTTTTCACTGACCCCATCACCTTTTTACTAGTCCTATTTATGTAAGAATATACACTACTTTTTTCATCATCGTCTTCCTTGCCCTTTTCCCATATGGTTGGGGTCAATCACATGAATTCTCTTTTTCCATTCATTCTTATTGTATACCATGACTTGTTTAATATTTAATTTGCTTAATGATTATAATCATTTAATTTTTTCAAATTTTGATGAAAAGATGTGATTTTTTTTTTTTTTTGACAAGTAAGAATTGTATAAAAAATGCTCAAAAGGGGAGCGCATCCCAAAGGAAAAAACAAAAAGCAAAAGCCACTAAGCCTTCAAAGGGGCCAAAAAATCTACAATGTCCTCTAAAAATCTATAATCTCTACCCGAAACCCAACAAAAAAGAATGGAAACAATGCAGAATTTCAGAACAGAAATAGGTGACTCTTTTCCCTCAAAGTATCTTCTGTTTCTCTCAAGCCAAATACCACCAAATCATAGTTGTTAAAGGCTTAAGGCGCACAAAAGCGCAAATGCCTCCTGGAGCCTGAGGCGCGAGGTGCAAGGCGAGGCGCGCGCCCGACTGAAGCAAGGCGCACGTTGGAAAAAAAAACAAAAACAAAACCCACCTAATAAAGTATTAAAGATGCAATAGTATATAAAAAGATGCAAAAGTCAACTAAATGAATTACTTAAGTTAAATATTCAACATAAAGATGTCAAAGCCAACTAAAAAATACAGAGCTTCAAAGCAATATTAACATTTCAATTTAAGAAGGCAAAAAGCAGAATATTATTTCATGCAAAAAACACATGGATTCAAACTATTCAGTGTTAAGTTTGATGTTAATTTGACTTCAATTTGGTGTTACAATTTGATGTTAAAAATGCATTTCCTCAAAC
>JAOTQH010245052.1:0-12357 GCA_025631255.1 Cornus kousa | reverse complement strand
CGGGTCAAGTATGGGAGTTTGGTCCAAGAGGGAGTACCAGCCAAATGGGCCGAGCTCAGGGGCCCAAAAAGAATGCTAACTGAGCCCAAACGCCCATCAATAACTGTAGCCATATGCGAGCCCATTGACATGTGTAATTGCCTATAAATAGAGCTGAGGTGGAGAGAAAAAGGGGATGATTGATTGTATGTTGTAAGAAATCTAAATCAAAGACCAGAGAGAGAAATTCTTGCAGCTACATTTATATTTTTAATGCCCCCGTTTCCAACAGAAGTAACCATTCATATGGCATGTAAACATCATATTCTTAAGCATGAATTCCCAACATATCATTAACTGCAATTGGCATGGATGTCTGAAAAATCAAATCAAATTGCTTTGGTAGAAGAAGTATGTGTTGAATACAATAAATGGCAAGTATAGTTGTAGTCATGAGTTCATTACAGCTACAAGCCTGCAATTATTGTCATTGTCAACAAGGTTGAAAAATCACTCAAGAGAACACTGTACGAAAACTTGCAAAATCAAGCTTATTAGGAGATGGGTGACTTTATTCTCTCTTTAGATTTTTCAGACTCCAAATTCACTAAATCTTTTATTTCCAGGCGGATCCTTATTGTAATCTACCTTTTCCCCCCACATAAATCTCTACAAGACAATTCAAATTTTGGTTCTTAAAAATTCGATAACATAATTCATTCATACATGAAGTGAATCCCATTATCCATTCATTAACATAGAACATTCCCCTCCCCAAAAACATGTGAACACTCATTATTTTTGGACCATCCAAAGAACCTACTGCTGTGATTTTTTTCAGTAAGTAAGCGACTACTGTGATTACTCTAAAAGTTTTAATTCTTTTTCAGCTACAAAGTTTAGACTCATTCAGTAAATAGTTTTCAATTGATCTGTATTGGGTGATGAACTTACCAAAAAAACTGAATCAGAATGAAGAAAACAACAGAAATGGACTCAATATCATTAATTCTATCAAACATTATCAGCAAGCACTTAGAGAGGTTAAAAAAGTCATACTTCCAAGGAATTCTCAGAAGAAGACACTTAAATTCTAATATCTCAATAAGAACATTCATGATCAATATCAAGATATGAAAATCGAACATCATACCTTCCCTCTCATCTTATGGCATGAGATCGGGATGAAGAACAGGTGAGCCTGATCTGGATCATCTGTGCGGAACCGACCCTCTCTGATATTCTGAAAGAAATAGCCTTCGCTGGAGTACTTTCCGGTGAGCTTCCTCGGCGTCTGGTAATACGTGTTCGGATCTCCATCGGGATATATATACACCTTGAAATTCTTCTCCATCTCCGCATAATTTAGCCTGAATATCTCCGGAAAATGATATACATCCGATAACTCCCCCAAATCATTCTTCGAAACCACCTTAATCAAACATAAATCAACAAGACTTCAATCAACGAGAATTCTCGGGAAAACGGGGTAAAATGAGGGAAAGTTGAGGAATAGTACCTGAGGAACAGGAACTGCGATAGCCTGAGTGGGAGTGTATGAATTGTATTGGAGAGGAAAGTGGGCGGACTTGAGAGAGAGAAATATGAAGGAGACTAGGGTTAGGGCTGCGAGAGTGAGGAGTGAACCTTGTAGGGAGCAGACGACTGCGAGATGCGGTGGATGCTGAGGCTTCGCCGGCGTCATCGCCGGAAAAAGGGGCCGTGCGGGGTGTTTTCCGGCGAGCTCAGAGAAAAAGTTCGGAACTTTGAAGAATTATACTTGTGTTTCTCTCGGGTTTCTATCTCACGCGTCTTTCAGGAGCGTACATAAGAAACATTTTCGTTAGGATCATTCCAAGTTTATTCATGTGATTATTATATTGATTAAAAAAATTAAAAAATTAAAGCTTATGAAGGTATTAAGCGGGTGTAAAATAAGAAATTTGACAAAGAAAGTGAGATTTTTTTATTCTCGGTAAAACATTTTTTTTGATTTTTTTTTCGATATTTAACAAAGATTTAGGTTGAGGTCCAGCCTATGGGAGACGTGTAAAATAAGTTGTGGAAATTTCATGAGTAATTATATTTATTATATTTATATATTTTTTGACCTTAAATAAAAAAAATAAATAAATTCTTCACCAAATAACACTCACATTTTCTCCACTTTAAAAACATGAAGAGATATCACTAAACCATATATACTTCAATGAATATAGTTACCACTTTTTTAAAATGAAGAGATATCACCAAATCATATGCTTTGAAGAATATACGGGGTAAAGTGCAAAAAATTTCTCTGAACTATAGCTAATTGCACAAAACCCCCTGAATTAAGGAATGCCCCCTGAATTATCAAAAAAGTGCATTTAAGGATGAAATAAAAATTGTCCTCATCAAAAATGTTAGATTACAAAATTACCCTTTAGTGAAAGGCTGTCGTTTTGGTGTTTTAGTAGCTGTTATTGCTGATGCAATATAAATAGCCAATAGTGTTGCAACAACACTACTTAAACACATTACCTTATCATATTAAGTACTTAAATACTACTGCCAAACACGCCCTAATTACACTACTTTTTTTAGCACCAAACATGCCCTTACACGTACGGCGCTCTCTCTTTCTCTACGCTCTCATGTTTATTACTCCATCCTCGGCGGTGACCACCTCCATCGTCCATTCATGGCCACCATTGCCACCACCACAAATATTCTTCTTCCCCCAAAACAAAAATATGTTTTAGTTACAAAGATTTGGAAGTGGAGGGGAAATTGATTGAAAGAATTAACACGAATATTTGGGCAGTTGCAATTGGGTTAGGTTAGTGATTGGCGACAACAGATTTTTGGGGTTTTTGCGATTGAATTTTTAGCTTTTATGATTGATTGCCAACAATCGTGATCTGTCACGCACAGTGATGTGTTTGGTTGAATGTAATACCCCTAATTTTAAAAGGATAGTCTTGAAATTTATTTATTTATTTTTTTGTATTTTTAATTAATTATTTAATTATGTGGCTAATTGTTTATGTGTTTAATTGAATTAATTGTTTAAATTAATTGTGTGCTTAAATGGTGTATTTTTAATTAATTTGTTTGTATGATTTTAATTGCTTAACTGATGTGTAGTTAATTGTATTTTAAATTGTTAGGAATTAAATGTTTATTTTATTTTATTTTAAAGGAGTTGGATTTGGATAGTAGTAATCGACCAATCCAATAAGTCACATGGACTACTTGGATAGGAGTCTTGATGGGTATGGATATTTACCAATGGATGTAGGTTTATATGTATATATGTGTATATATTATATAAGGGTAGAATTTTCTATTATTATTAATTATTATTTTTATAATTAGTATTAGTAATAATATAATTATGGATAGTCAGGTGTATTATTGGATATATATCTATATATATTAAAGTTATATATTTATATATATACATACGTGATTAACTGATGACTTATATATATATATATATATATATATGCATATTCTCCTTTTATGCTATATATATATATTTTTTTCCTTTTCTTACTTCTTAAGGTAATAGAGTTGGTATTTGATTAGGATGATGGTGGTATATATATATGTTGTATATCTTCATAAGGGTTACACAACCCTTATCTGCAGACAATGAGAAGGGTAAGAAACAGAGAGAGAGAAATAGAGAGAGAAAGAGAATTATTGGCTAAGGAGGAGGCCGAACCAAGGAGGAAGCAAGGGAGGTTGTTCATGGACCAGGACCGAGCAGCAGAGAGGTTTGAAAGCAACCCAAGGATCGTCGGAAAATAGAGGAAGAAGGAGATTTAAGGTTTCAACCTAAAATCTTTAAAGGTAAGTTCTTTTTCTATCTCTTTCCCTTAGATCACATGTTCTATACATGCTTAGGACAATTCCAGGATATTTAGGCAGTAAATTTGACCATGTATGCATGCTTAAAAAGATTAAAAACAGTGTTTATGTTTACATGTTTATGATTGTTAATCTTGAAATTTGATACTTAAAACTTGTTTAGATTTGTTCTTTTTAATGTGTAATGGCTTAAATTAAATATTTGGGATCGTATAAGACTTAGGACAGACACATAGGACACTTAACGGAGCAGACAAAGGTCGCTAGAGATGAAGAAGACGACTCGTAACAAGAGCGAGCCGACTTAGTTCCAAATGAGGCGACTCAGTTGCAAATCTAGCCGACTTAGTTGGAACTGTAATACCCTGACACTTTTAAAGGATTTATTAATTAGGATTAATTATTTTATTTAATTTTTAGATGATTTATTTTGTTTTATTGAGTGCTAGATTAATTATCTTATTTTAATTAAGTTATATTTCATAATTATGTATGATGATTAATTGTTTATGTGCTTGATTATTGATTGAATTATTGGTGTGTTGATTTTATTGATATGGTGTGACTTAGTGGTAAATTCTTGTTTGTTTATGCACTTCATGTGACTAATTATTTTAATTTCAGTATTTAATTAATTATTTTATTTATTTAAATTAAATGGATTGGGCTTAAGAAAAGTTGGACCAAAAGATGTGGTCTTGGGCTTGGAAGAAAGCTTTGTTGGGTTAATTAATAAGGACCCATGGTTATAAAGATATTTAAATAATTATCTTTGTATAATTATATATATATATATAATTATATGTATATAAATATAATTAATTAATAAGGATTATGGAAGGAAATATATATATATATATATATATATTGATACATGTATATATGTTTATGATTTAATTAGTTAAAAATTAACATGAAGGAAATATACAAATATATATTATATAATATATGTGTATATATATTATTTAATAATTTTTATTTTTTTTATTTTGTAGTCCTACTTAAAATAGGATTTGAATTTTTAATGGGTGTATAAATATATACATAAGGCTTTAGGGTTAAAAGTTTTTTACTTTAGAAAATAAGAAAGGTAGAGAGAGAGGAAGAAAAAGCTGACAAGGAGGAGGCCGGATCTGAAAAAGAGGACGTTAGATTTGGAATAGGAAATCAAGGCTTAAAGCATCGGTTTCGTTTCGAAACCTTCAAGCGAGTTCTTCTTTAACTTTACTCTTAGAACTCATAAGAATTTCACCTTGAGTATCAAGGCTTTAATTAAATTTATTAATTAAATACCGATTAGTTCTAATGAATTAAAAGTATGAAATATTTTTTATAACTTTGGATGTTAAATTGATCAATGTATGTGTTATTTTTATTTTTAAATCAATTGTTGTGCATGATTTATGACCCAAGAGGGTTATGTAGGGTTTATAGAACTTTTGGGAATTATATATATATATATATTTAGAATTTTTTGGTATTTTTTTATATTTTTCTAGAATTTATTAGATTTACTTTCCTATTATTTATTTGAAAAATTGTATATATATACTGTTTAAATCATCTGGATTACGGCGCATAAAAGAAGGGGCTGTATTCCAGTGCGGCGCGGCTTATGGTACAAGGGTGAGTGCGCTGATATAGGCCATAGGATTAGTTTAATATAGTTGGATTGATCCGATGTGATGGACATCCATGGGATTTAATGTACCACCGATCTAGGCCCTTGGTGTGGTCTGGTCAACAAGGAAGAGATCTGGTGCATCGCGGCGCATGGAGTTCTGTGCGTGTGCGCATCAGGACCGTTGACTTGGTCTATAAACAGAATTATTATTCAGTGTGGTCGCGCTCATACTAGGGATTGAGTTCAACCTATTATTTTTGACTGTTTTGTTGCTCAAAATTTAAACGTTCATAACTTAGTCATCTTAAATCGAAATTGAGTCATTCTTGAGCTTAAATTGAAGGATTTTTCGTCATCTTTCCAATGGTAACAATTTCATTATTAGATTTTTATCTTATTAGGAGATATTTACATTTTAGTGAAACGGTGTCGGTAAATAAATATATGGTTTATTTAATTTATGAGTTGTATGGATAGATGTAAATATGTATATATAATTGTTGATAATTAAGGATTATTGAGGAAGGATTATACACATATATTATATAATATATATGTGTATATAGATGTATGTTAATTAAGATTATTAGGGTTATTATTCTTATTTGGTATCTCTGGATTAGGCTGATTATTAATTAATGATATGCTTATTATATGCATAAGATGTCTACGTATGATTTAACTTATTGATTAAGTTTAAGGTTAGTACATGGTTGAATCGTAGGCATGAATGAGTTGCCAAATGCTTAAATATACTACCTTATTAATTGTATGAATAAAATACATACATAAGAAGCATGGATGAGTTGTTAGTTTCAATGTATCAATAAATATACCTGTGGAGACATGGTTGAATTGCTAATGTATAAATAAAAATACTTAAGGAGGCATGGTTGAGTTGCCAATATATAAATGAAAATATTTATAATGGCATTGTTGATTTGTCAAAGCGTAATTAAATTATTATATGTTAGATGATTAAGATTTCATCTAGGGTTTTTGTATATATCAGTTGGATTAGGGTTAGATATTATTATATTAGAATAATCTTGTGTTTAAAGGTTAATATATTATTTTATATATATTAATAGAATAATATTGGTGGAGACATGGATTATTTGTCAAAGCTTGGATTTTGAATAGGTGATTTAAATAATTACAATTATTATTAGGGATTGAATTAAATATAATATTTCCTTAATTATGTTTTATTGTTTAAATGATTAAATAACTTACTAGGATAGGTTTAAGGTTAAAGGAGTTTCGTTTTAAAATAAACTGTGGATTGGTCTAGGAATGATTATTAATTTAATCATTGTTTAATAGATTGAAATCTAATAAATCTATTAATAGATATGATTAGTGTAGTATATAGGGTAAAGTGCAAAAAAAACCCCTCAATTATGAGCGTTTTGCAAATAACCCCCCTGAACTACAAGAAACCCCCTTGAACTATCAATTTGTTGCAATTGAGGACAATCCGGCAGTTGGGTTGATCGGAAAAATCAAAAGACAATTGTACCCTTCACTAAAACTACATCGTTTGGCACTTATACATTTACTTGTATGATATGGCAACTGTAATCTTAAAGACCAATTACAACTTGACACCTCACCCAACTCCCTTCTCTTACTTTTTCTCTACCATCAAATCCATCAACCATTAATCCGGTCAAAACCCGTTTCCCATTCTCTCTCTACAAACATTGCCTCTTCCATATTCTCTCTCTACAAACAAAATCTGATCAAAACCAAATCTTTCCCATATATATGTATAGATATATATCTATATATTAGTGTGTGTATATATAGACATTCACAAAGGATGCTGATATATATATATATATAGACACACAGAGAGGAAGAGATGCTGATGTATACATAGACACACAAAACAACCAGCAAAGTAAGTATGGCAATAGGCGCATATGTTGATCTATAATTATAGAATTGGGTTTCTGATGATCTATTCATATTTATTTCCTTTCCGACCATGTGATTTTGCTTCCATTAGCAAGTTTGGAAGATTGGATGAATGTGCTGTTAGTTGGGTTATAGGTGTAAGACGTGAACAACATATTTGTGATCAAGACTTGACTCCAAAATGTTGGTGATGGTTAATGGATCACAAAAGGAATGTGAGTTTTTTGATGTGATTTTTGGTGGAGCGGGTCAGAGGAAGGTGAGGAAGAATAGAGCCTATATGTATTATATGTGTAATATATATAATATATATATATATATATATCTAATGAGACACAGAGAGGATGCTAACCCACAGAGATTGGATTTTTGTTTTTCTCATTTATTTATTTTTACTAAATATTAGATTTTTCTTAATATCAAAATGCAATTTGATTTACAATAATACAACCATGGAAGGTTCCAAGTACTGAGTATCTGTATTGAAGATGGAAAGAGAAAAATGGGTTTAAAACGAGCTGACCCAGTTACCTTCAATCCCTAAATCGACTGCCTGAAAGCGCATTACCTTCAATCCGGGAGTTTTTGGTAGTGATTCTTGTGGGGTTATGACAGAGGTCGTGGTGAGAGGATGAGAGGATGGTGGCGGTGGTTAATTCGCCGGAATATAGCATTGTTACTGGTGGTTGTGGAACGGCAATTATGGTTGTGGAGCGGTCGTCGTAGTGACGATCTGAGGAAGTGGTTGCGGGTGAAGATGGCGATGGCGACGACCCAAGTTGTGGTGGTGGTTAATTCCCCGGAAGGATTTCATCTCTCTCTCATCTCTGTCTCTCGAATTAGGGTAATGGATTTGGAAAAGAAAATGGCTTTTTGGTATTTTTGTATGGCAAGGGTAAAATCTGGGTTTCGCTGAAATTGCACTCTTGTCGGATTATTTCGCTACTATAGCTCTGTCACCGGCATTTCTGTTCATCTTAACTAAGACATGTCGGGGTTGTTCGGTCTTTGATTGCAGTCTCGCCGGCGACGACGTAGCAAACTCCGATGAACTAAACTCTACAACTTTCAGCCAACAACAAATAGCAATGAAGCTTCACCTCTGCAACTTCCGGCAAACAAAACCATACCAAACCAAACCCCTAAGCTGTTCCGCCGGCGACGCAGCAAACTCCGATGAACTGAATCGCCCTGCGAGATTGGAGTTTCCAAACTCCGATGAACAAAGTTTCCAAGTCTTCGTTCCGATCCCTCGATTCGTACCCAAATCCCTATTTACCCACAAATCGACCCGCAAAAAAGGAAAATATTTCCAATTTTTTGTCGAGAAAATCCCAACTTTCTCTATCCAAATTTCAGAATTTGACCCTCTCTGCCGATCGTGCCTGCCACAGCTTCACTATCGTCCTTTCCCCATCGCCGTCCTTCCGCTTCAATTCTCTGCTCAGTCGGCCGAGCCCTCACCGGCCGACCTCTTCATAGCCGACCCCTCCATTGCGGCTGAGTCCTCGACATCATCCAAAGCTGAAACCGCCGAGCCCGTATTCATCCTTGCCGGCCGTATCAAACCATATATATATATATAGACACAAATACAAATTAAGGTAATGGATTTAGGTAATAAGGGCTTTTTGGTATTTTTGTATGACAAGGGTGAAATGTGCATTTAAAAAAAAATTGGCTTACACGCGCCTGATTACGGTCAAAAATTTTCTACCGGTGACCGGAGTGGGTAAATTGCAACGAAGTACAATAGTTTAGGGGGTTAACTGCATTTTTTTTTTAATTTAGGGGGGTTTATTGCATTTTGGCCCATAGTTGAGGGGGGTTTTTTGCACTTTACCCTTTTATATATGATCATATATCATAAGGCTAATATTAATTCCATCAACCTTAGAATCAAAATCCACAAATCCAAATAACAAGAGTGATAACAATAATTCTCTCATTTAAGAGAGAGAGAGATAGAGAGAGAAAGAGTAGACTAGAGTAGAATTTCTAAACTCCCATTACAAAGTTGTTGTAATAAAAAACCTAAATAAAGAAAAGGGAGAGAGAGAGAGAGAGAGAGAGAGAGAGAGAGAGCTGAAGTTAAATTTCTAAAACCCTTTCTAATATATATTTTTTTATAAAAAAAAGGAAAGAGAAATTTATCGGAAGATATAATTAGTTAAAGAGGGGGAAAAACACAGAAAGAAAAAAGAAGAATTACGACTTTGTTGACACGTTCAAGTACTAAAGTACTGACTGATATTATTACTCCCGTCCCAAAATAAATGTCCCTTTCATTTTTCGAGTGTCCCTATTTAAAAGATCGTGTAGTAATTTACATTGTTTTTGGAAGCATATAATCAGCGTCTTAAAATTAGAACGAAAAAAAAAAAAAAAAAAAAAAAAAAAAAAAAAAAAAAAAAATTTAAAATTATTTTTATCCAATTTCTAATTCCAAGGCACTGATTTTGGTTTGAGAGCATTCCGAAACAATCCTTAGATTATAAAAACTTTCTCATTAGAGCATTCCTAAACCATCCTTAGATTACTGAAATTTTCAGACAAAAAGGAAGTAATGGTTCATAAATAGTAAATACTAATCCCCTAAAGCAGAGTGTTGGGATGGATTTAAGATAATATCATTTGTTGAATTTACTTCCACCATTCGCATACTCATTATATAAAATAGATCATGAAAATTTCCTCCAGAAAGAAGAAAAATCATATTATGTTTCTAAGTGTCATTATAATCAAATGAGCTTACCAAATTTACTTGAATTAATAATATGCTTGTCAAAACTACAAGACCACTTACTAATCAAAAAAAAAAAAAAAAAAAACTACAAGACCACTTCGATGAAATATTGGCATCGCATCTAAAGGGAATAAGTATGGTTAACGCTGCAAATCTTATCATCTTGAAGAGGGGGAAAAAAGTTATAAAGCGATCACATCAAATAGCAAGCTGTTATATTTCAGTCTTCATTCCTGCTAACCATATTTTTGATACACCATCCATTAAGGTAAATACAAGGTGTGGCAAATATGAGTGTGATAACCTTTTCTTTTCCCAAAGGTTTGATAACCTAATTAAGTATGAAGATTTGTAGAATTACATTAATTCTTATATTAAATATGTTCAATAACACTAAATTAACTAACTTTTTCATGTTTAACACGAATCTGTCACACAATGTGCCATACATTGTCAATAATCCACCGAGCCAGAATCAACCTAAGCAGCCAAAATTATTCAAAGATGTTTCACATGGCGCATCTACAATCTAAGAGGCACACACACTTTATCGGATACTGACATTTCTTGGACATAATCACAATTTTCTGGACAGCTATTAACATTTTCAGTATTTATTTTTCAATTATATCAAACAATAACAAAATGACATATAGAATAAGACATGCCAAGTTTTGATTAAGAGAACCCAGAAACAAATTATAATTTTTTTTCTTTAAAAAAAGAAGAAGAAAAGAATAGAAAGAAGAGAGAACTTGAGAGCACCAGAAATTGAGGGAATCATCTTTCAGTAAATAACAATAACATATGCAACAAGAAAAACAAGTTAATGCAGGAAAAACAAAATAAAATAAAAAAATAATAAATCAGAATCATAATAAAGAGCTCAATTCTGGCAAAGAATAAAGAAATATATATATATAATATATTTATTTATACGAGTATACCTGCATGCATGTTTCGTCCCAATCATGGCCGAATCGGATGACAACGAGACGTTCTTCTTCAGCAAGGATGGCCTGATCTACAGCCCATCCTGAGTGCAGATGTGGCAGCAAGTACGACATTCCCCCTCTTTCTTCTAGGTATGCAGAAATAAATAAATAAATAACCAAAACAAAACAAGAAAAAACAAAAAGGGATTCAGAAAGCAATCATTGCAAGGAGGCTCCATATATAATATTATTCTCAAGACTATCATAGATGATATTCTAAATTAGTGCAAGGCAAAAGGAAATAAATCATAAAAAAATTTCAGTTAAAGTTATTAAATAAGCGCGAGACATCTAAATTACATGATGCAATAGTTATTAGTCGAAAATTTCACTGGCATGAGTGGATACCTTATACACATTTTCGATAAGTTTTAAATTGGGATAGAGAGCCACCAAAGTGGTTAGCCTTAACCGGATGTGTCAACAGGTAAGTCGGAAATCTGTTCCCATCACTGTCAGGGGAGATAACAGCCATCTCTCTTTTCTACGCGAGAAAGTATACAATACCCAGGGGTATTATGTGGTACCCCCAACCAATGGACAACCATACTTTTTCTTGAAAACTTCCCCTTTCTCTCTTAAAGGCAAATTGATGACCATCCATTGGATGGGTTACCATTTGTAAGTACCCGGGGTATTGTATGCTTCCTCCTTCTACACCTTGTGCATATGAATGCAAAACTAATATAGATTTCTAGCATGGTTGATCTTGCTAGTCACAGGACCTCTTCGTGATTTTTCTACAAAAAAATACACCCATCATTTTTGTTATCTAACTTTTGACACCTCTGTTCTATGGATCCACTTATCAATTTATTGATCAATTTATCCATAATACCATTGATGATGTTTCTGATTCGTATATAAATAAATAAATAAATAAATAAATTACTCATTCGATCAATCCACCATTTTTCATTTCGTATTTACACTTTCTTGAGTATGATGTTGCTAATTTTCATCTTATTTGATAATATATTGATATAGGAATTTTGGTTTATATAGGTTTTTATGCTTGCAATTTCAAGCGTTGTAATTGCAAAATTCGTGAAAAAAAAAAACATTTAAAAGTCTCCAGATGATGTACCACAAAGCTAAGCTTTCGTCCATGGAGATGGAAATTTGTTCAAAAACCACCGAATTACATACATGGATGCAAATTCACAGCCAATAAATAATAATCAGACTAAAGAGAGAATAAAGAGTATAGATAGAAAAATCCTACCCTAGCT
>JAOTQH010245041.1:0-12359 GCA_025631255.1 Cornus kousa | reverse complement strand
ATTTGACAGGTCTTCAATTCATCCGTTTCTTTCACCAAAATGACCTACAGTTCCCCAACAACTAATAATCCAACATAACTCGGACCTCAATGTCTCCAAAAACGGCCATGCTGCTTTTGCCCTTGCATCCGCCTGCATCAATGACCAAATTAGAATGTCAGCCAAATTATCTTATCACAACATCTGAAAGTGTAGTTTAAGCCAAATACAAGACACCTTCATTGATGGGTATAGAAGGAGAGCTTCCATTTGACCTCGTCTAAAAAATCAAATACTACAAACATGCTGGGACCCTCTATACAAAAATGAAAGACGTCAATTTGGCTTCCTAAATGACCAGAGACAAATGCCAATGTAAATCAACATATATTACCAGAATTTTTTTTCCCCATCTTTTTATTTTTTAGCAGCAATTGCCTCAGAAAATTAGACAGCATGGAACATATATTGTAAAATGGAGCGATCACAAAAATCTCCAAATCAATGAAATGAGGTATCAATTGAAATTCTAACATTAGAAAACATAAATTTCGTAAAAATGGACGTTTACATCACAAATTTCTATGGAAGTATTATACGAACCAAAAACCCAAAATCAGTCCACCTAGTTTTCCAAAGCACTGCGACAAGTCATTCTAAATGATGGAATCACCACAAGAAAATGAAACGATTTTACATAATCTCAAAAAAGATTAAACATCACTTTGACCTGAAGTTTAAACTTAAAACCCTAATAGTTTGAAAGATGAAATGAATATTGCAGCATTTCAAAAGATACACACTGAAAGATACAGCTCAAGACAGAGTAAAGATACGGAATGAGATTCATGCAGCATATCACAGACATTATATATAATCCATGCTAAATTTGAAAGATGAAATGAATATTGTAGCATTTTGAAAGGAAACCATAATGTTCATGGCCAAAGCTTACTTGCACAGTACTTTACAAAGGTGGTTGGCTAAAGATAATTACAATAAGTGTTCAACTATGAGTTTGCAAATAGTAAGCAAGCACAAATTGAAAAGATATTTTACCTCTGGTGCTCTTTGGAACGCTCAATGAACTCTTTAGCAATATCATGCCCTTGATAAGAGGCTAGTACAGGACGGATATCAGCTGGTCTATGTCGAGCAACATCTGCACCAAACCAGCCAGCTGATTAATACTGGCATCTAACGTAAGTGTAAGTAGTAAATTCGACATACATGATCATCAAGAACACAAGAAGAGTGCCTTGTGTAGATGTCTGATAATGACGATGCTTACATTCAAGAAACGGAATAAGATCCAACAGTGCTGTATCATTTTCTTCAAGCTTCCACGGCTTAATTGGTATGGAGTTTTCTGGCTGAAGGTTACTTTCAAGTGCATGACCACTCACATAAATAACCCTTGAAGGATCTCTGTTCAGCTTTGAAAGATCCTGCAACCAGGAAAATTTTATTAAGAGCATTTCTCCCTTTCATGCAAGTAATATTGCAAGTTGAAACAAATATGTAAGAAGCATCCATCTTAAAAGTGCTTCACTAGGTAGAGTTACATAAAGTTGCAGGTATGTTCATTCTAAACTTGGTATATATTAAAATGATAAACTTGCTCCACAAACTACCATAAACGATACAACCATGTGTCAGATTAAACCTATGTCTCTCTCTCTTGGACTCTCTCTGAGAGAAAGCAAAGGGTAAAACATCAGTCAAAAATTCTTACAGAAACTACAGAGAACATAGGAAAACAGATTTTGAAGACTCTGAAGTTTGACCCAAACATGACATTGAAGCCTGCTTCATGATTCACTTTTTTCTATTTAGACCTTTGAACCACCTTGACTACAGAACAAGCATCCTTCTACCTTGAACATGAGATATAATAAACTGAACAAAAAGTGGTGCATAAAGAGAGTAACGAGAAATTTGATAAAGTGGTTAGCATAATCTAACCTTATTTCTCTTTGACCTTGAAATGTGTCATGAATATTATTACGAATAACAAAAAAAATGGGTCATGTAAGGCTTGTAAGAACACCAAAAAGTAGACGGATCATTACACTTTTGACATAGTAATTAATCAGATAATCTTTATGCTGTGTGTCGGTTAATTCATTACTTTATGGTTCTAAAGTGAACAAAACTTGGGTAAATAAGATAAGCACCACAAAGTACCAAACATGGCAGGTTGAAAGAGCTCCAAAACAAAGAACATTGTTTCCCGATTCTTTTTGGACAGGCAACAAAATATCTCTTAATTGCACAATTCAGAACTCAAAGATACAAAACAGTTTACACTGTGAAACTATCTTTTAGCACCTTGGTCACCAAACATTTCAACACCACCAAGCGAAGTCAAAGTGGCATTCCGTGGTTGCAAGAATTGAAACATTTCAAGCTATGTGGATCAACATAATGGTTGAACAATGCATTCAAGCACAAAGCACATCCAGCACTATTACAAGGAGCAAACACTTTCAATACTGAAATGCATATACAACACCTACACATGATTAATTAAAAAAACAACCACCACATATTCAATTTAACAAACACTGAACACTTTATTTTTTTATTTTTTATTTTTTATAAAACACTTTAAAAATATTATCATATTTCTTTGAAATTTTTTTAAAAATCTCCAGGTTCCGCATAAACATACATTTAGGCTATGCCACATGGACTCTTCAAAAGTACCCATGTCGGACACATATTGGTCGGACACGAGTATGGGATATGTGCCCGACACTTCATGTAGTTAAAAACCATATCCAATCATTCAATTATATTATATTATTAATTTAATATTAGATAAAAACATTGCTTTACTATAGAAAAAATAAATAAAATAATTAAATAAAATGAATAATTAGCAATGTCCACGTGTCCTGTTTAGAGATCTGACACGTCAGACGCATAGATACATACCCGTATCCGACATACATAGCCAAGTCCAGGTAACATAGCATTTAGGGCACAATCATGTGATGGAATAAATGTCACATGTAATATGTGAAAAAAATTATCAACTTACTCTATAATGCTTCCCGTTTTGATATCTAGTTGCAGCCCTCGATAGCCTATATCGTATACAATTCTTAGTATCCAACCTGTCAACAATAGGATCAACAAACTGCATATGCCAGAAAAACAATAGTAGTGTTAATGATGATACTTACAACTTAAAGAAATGATAACACAATATAGGGTGTAAAGAATCAAAATTACCATATTCAATTGGTCTGAATACACTATAATTTCATAGAATTGAGCTAGATGTTCCAAAAAGGCATCAACTCCAGGCCTTTTGAATGTTCGCCAGCCTCTGTCACGCTTTACAAATTAAAAAAAGAAAAATAAATAAATAAATAAAGACACTAGCATCAAGCAACTTAGAAACAAAAACTACATGCTAAACTATTTGGCATTACTAAAATAACTGAACCCTTGTGTAGGACTATCATTGCTCCAAAAGAAGAGATAAAAAATAAGTAATTGCTCATATAAAACATAACAGTAAGAAATATTTGTAGCGATGTCATAAAACCATTCTGCCAGTTTTTAACAGTGTTAAAATAAAGAAAATCAATAAAGCATCATTAACAATCAAACCTTACCTTCCAATCAGAGTATATTAGCGTCTCATTAAGATCTAACACAAGTGTAAACACGTGCTGCTCCATGGGGTGCAAATCAGGGAGGAGCTTATCTGAGGATGGTTCAGTAAAACCCTATAATGAAGCAAGAAGCCTTTAAATACGTTACAAACAAAAAATGAACGCAAGAACAAAAAGGAATAAGAAAATGCAATGGAAAATAAATAAATATAGGCCAATATAAAGTATATAACTCCTTACTCGAACATGCTCCTCGATCGCCCTCCTTAGATCTAAGTAAAGTTCAACTGACTTGGCTGGCACTGAATTCAGAGAAAGGAGCCAAGTTTGGGATGATAATTCAGAGTAAGAAGAAAAAAATGGCAATATGATAATGATGATGGTCAAAAGGGATATGCTGAAATTAGAATTTTGCAATTAATAAAATAGCATTGGGGAGTATGTAAATGTTATTTTGCCAGTGAAGACAGTAGAATGGCCCCGAAAAATGTCATTTTACAACCTCAACCACATGATTTCTAATCGTTGAAACCTCCAGTAAGTGGAGCATATGGCAATGACCCTAACATTTTTGTGTGAATCCCCTCCTGTCCTAAGGCATGGACTGCATGTTTTTGTCATTTGATGGAACACAAGCCACAAAGTGAGGGCACACTGTTTGTGCCACAACCACCTTTATTACATGCCAAAAAACCCATCCATATAACATCCGGTTTCTGCATGACTAACTCCGGAAATCTAATATAACAATAATGGCAATAATAATAATCTCCGAGTTCTTCAGCATTTCCATATTATGCTTCATCTCTCCTTTTCACTTCAGTATCTGAATCTTAGCAAACATAGTCAAGGCTAACAAGGGTCTGTCTTACAAAATGATATTTATATATTGCTTTGAAAGAAAATACTGAACAATAAACTAGATATCTATTGAAATAAGATGATCAGATCAAATTAACAGTTAAGTACAATATACCTAGCAATAGATGCTCAGTCCATAAGAAGACAACACATAATGTTCAAGAAATAGAATGCATGAACATAAAATGAGGAACAAAGTATTAGATTAGTAATATGAATATGAAAACAGACCCCACCTGTCATCGCAGCAGAATAGAGCAAAGCTTTAAATTTCTGCACAAGTGATTGACAGCAAAATGTTATTCTCTATGTCTTATAACCTTAAACCATTGAAGTAAGAATGATAAGTGTACTTGTATCACAAAAATGGGACTCCAATAACATACACAAACAACCTTGCAGGCAACTATATCCACACACAAAACTAACAAAACTGTCTATGCCAAAGCAGGGGTAGCAAAGTAAGGGAGTGTTCAGCATGGCCATAATATTAAAACTTCTCTCTATTTATTTAGTTTGTGTTCACAAATGACTAATAATAATTAATATATATATATATATATATATATATATATATAATAATAATACTAATAATAATATAAAGACAGTAATCGATGCTTCACATATGCTTCTCTTATACTTTTTTCTTTTTTCTTTTTTTTTTTTCTATCTTGCAAGTTCATCAATCATACACCTTAATCCACACCATCTAAATGTGGGAATGAAAATATCACACCGAACAACTTTGTCTCATACAACTTGAAATGAGCTGTAGCCTCTTCCAATACAATGTATATCCTTTGATTAAAGCATATATTTGGCAAGAGGAATACAAATAGAAGACAGACAAAGGCTAGAAAGATTGAAATTATTCTACAATTAGCAAAAGATGTGGCCAGATCTGAAGCAAAAAAATTAACCAATGTATCATTCACTTTAATTCCTTAGCTATTGTTATATCAGCAAAATTGTAATTAAGAAAAAAATATACATATATCAGCAAAATTGCTAATAAGTAATGACATCCTTTTAATGCAGCATTAGTGTGTTAGAAATTTGGTCCATGAAGAACTTTCCAAACCATCCCCCAAACAATATCAACCACCTTTCACAATTTTTCACACAGTTAAACTAATGGTTAGCAGATTTTTTGTGTGGTGTGATACTGGCATGCACCCAAAATAAAGGTTCAATATGTGGGAATCATTCTCGTGCAATTGAAGTCCAAACTTGAATTTTAGTTATGGCACAATTCCATATTCTAGCAAGTAGGTTCTTGTTATCACAAACCTCATATGTTGGTTTTAGTGGACTAGTTATTGTTTAAATTGAGAGTTTATACAAAACATTGGCAAAAATGCATATTAGTTCAATTATTGCACTTGAAAGAAAAAATCGGCATTCAATTCAATTCAACAATGTCATTTATCTCAATACTTGATGAACAAACCAAATAATTGCTTTGTGAGCAAAGTAGCTCCTTTTTTCATAATATTTGTTCTTCTTTATCAGTGGATTAAGATTCGTGACTCTTAAAATTGTTTCATGACCAAAACAGCTTCTTGCCTGGTTCAAACAGTTTTTTTTGTCAGGGATTTGAAAAATGCAAGATGATCACCATGTTGACATTATCAAAAATTAAAATCCCAAATATATAATTCACACTAAATATAGAATGCTGTGCAGACTCACATCAAGAGCAGATTCATCATCCCCTATGGTATAATTTGCGGATGCACGCAACGTCTTTGTCTTCTCCTCCACCTCATCCAATGTATAAGCTGCAAATAAACATCAGAAAAATATTCTAGAATTGGGTGTGATCGTAGTGGGTAATGAATTATTCATCATCATACCAAGATACAACATTATGTTTCTAAATAGTAATTGCCCTCGACTACATGAGCCCTTCATAACAATTTTTTAGTGTCTTTTGCAGTTCATAACAAGAAATTGACTTTGTAACCACAACCAAATTTAAGCAATACTGAACTGATGACCAATAATGAGCATCCATAAAAGCACAATATAATTTTTTTCTACAATAACAAATAAAGAACTTAATGGGCTGTCATATTTCGGTTATTATCAAACCTTCATGCTATGAATGCTCTAAAATTCTCAGAAATCTCCTATCGTTATTCAAGAATCACTAGAGTGATTTAAGCGTAATCAATCTCCTTCCTTTTTTTTCAAAAAGATCTACCACAAAGAGAGAGAGAGAGGAAAAAAGAAAGATTTACTGATGCAAAAGAGGAAAATCCTGGCAAAGATTGTCACACTTGGCAACATTCTAATGTAGAACTTGCCAAAGTGATTAATTACCTTTAAATAATATCACTGTTTTTACTTTTTGTGTTTCTGATCTCACTTTGGAAATTTTGGTTTTGGGGAGTAGAATGGGCTGCCATGTTGGGCTTTTGACGGTGAGCTTATGTATTTCAGGGCAGGGTTTGTGAGTCTGATGATTTAAAATGGTCCAAACTTTTTTGTCAAGCTTGGCCACCAAGCTTGCTTGTGAAAGTTCCCTTGGTATCCTATCTCTACACCTTTATATAAGGTGAAGAATTAGCCTTCTCTTTTTTCTTTTTTTTTTTGATAAGTAATAATTGAATAAAAAAAACGTTCAAGAGGAGAACGCATCCCTTATACAAAAGTGGAACCGGGGGTTTTAAGGCCCCAAAAAATCCAAAAAAATAATTAAATCATTTGAAGAGGAACATGACTTCCTCTTCACATAACAGAAAAGAGAGCGAATGATGTAAAATTTCAAAATCGCCGTAGACAACTCTTTCCCTTCGAACATTCTACTATTCCTCTCCTTCCATAAGCACCACCAAACACAATGTGGTACAACTCTCCAATAATCGCGAACATCACTTCTCACACGGCATCCTCTCCAAACATGAATCAAATCCTTAGGATAACGAGGCATAACCCAATGCATACCAAACAAGCCAAAGATAAGATTCCAACAGTCTCTCGCCACAGAACAATGCATGAGAGTATGATCAACTTGACTCGCCATCTTGTTTGCATAGGCAACACCAGTTAACTAAACAATTGCCTCTTTTCCTTCGATTATCAATCGCCAGTATCTTACTCCATACAGCGGTCCATACAAAAAATGCCACCCTAGTTGGAACCATAGGCGCCAGATGGTCTTCCACGGAAAATCAATGATATCAAAATTAGAAAGACATAAAAATAAGGATCGAACTTCAAAGCATCCCATCCCTTCCGAATGGATTTCCATGCCCCTACTCCTCCCACAAGAGAAACCGGACGAGTAGACCAACCTCCACTCTCTTCCCCATGCCGACATGAAACAAGCCTTCGCCATGGGCGATGTCTTTCCTTCCCATACCTCCACAATCATTTACCCAAGAGAGCTTGATTAAAGGGAACCAATCTTCTGATACCAAGACCACCAAACTTCATAGGCTTGCAAACTTGTTGCCAATTGACAAGATGATACTTAAACTATTCTCCCTTTCCGCCCCAAAGGAAATCCCTTTGAATTTTTTCAATCCTATCGGCGACCAAGCATGGATTTTGGAACATTGATAAAAAAAATATGTGGGAAGGCTCGATAAAGTGCTTTTTATGAGCATAATCTCCCCCCAGACAAATATTTTTTTTTTTCATCCTGCCAATCTCTCCGCATATCTATCAATCACAGGGTCCCAGCTTCCCACGGTTTTAGAGGAAACCCCTAAAAGCAAACCCAAATACTGAATAGTAAAAAAACTCAACCTACACCCAAGGACTGCAGCTAGAGAAGAGATATCATGAACATCCCCAACCAGAACAAGCACGCTTTTAGTCACATTGACCTTCAGACCAAAAACAGACTGAAAACAGGCCAAAATGCACCTTAAATATCTAAGTTGAGACACATCAGCATCACAGAAAACCAGGGTGTCATCCGCAAAAAATAAATGAGAGATCTCCATCTGATGGGCATGATCTTTTCCCACCATAAAGCCCTTAATAAGATCAAGATCCTCTGCCCTACGCATAAGTCTGCTTAAGCCCTCCATGACAATAAGAATTAGCCTTCTCTTAGAAAATGGAATAAGGAAATTTTTCATCCATAATAGTTGTGATGTGAAGTGCATATTTTCTTTGGTGTTATTATAACTGTCTAGGCTTCTTACTCCTATTCTCCATTCTCTCCCTCTCTCTCTCATAAAATTTTCAAACTTTATTTCTCTAAGTTGTTCCTTCCTCTCTAAAAACGATCTTACATCATTTACATTAATTTTCAGTATGTCGGCACTTAAACATAAGCTCTTAAAATTTTTGTTGTGATAGTGAAAGCGACAAAAACAAGAAAGACAATCACAAAACACAATATTTACATGGTTTACACAAAATTGGGGCTACGGGTGAAGAATGACCAACTTTTCTATTCAAAATATGAGGATTACACACAAAACTCTCTACTCTCTCACAACTTCTCAGCTCAAAACATGGGTCTCTATTTATAGAGCTCCAAACCCAAGGAATATTGTTGGACAAGGATTGCAATTCCTTGGAGCCCAACACTCCTCTAACAAGAAATTACCTAATGAAATGCAACTCTAAAATAGAAACCTATTTAGACTAGAATTTGAGACATACATAAACATTTTCAGTTTTATCAATTAGCACCTTACTCCATAAAATTGTCTACAATATTTAAAAGCACTAAACGCCTGAATTGGAATCTTGAAAATTCTAGGTTCTGTGGCTAGGTCTCAAATTTCGAATTATTCACTGTTCAGCCATATCGAACTGGTTCAAGACACTGCTTATGCAATTAAAAAAGCGATTTCAAGACTAAATCTATATCCTGGTTTCAGAACACACAGACACATATACAAAAATAGATTTACACATGTACCAGAAATGTTCTATAACTACGCAGTAGTAAAATGCAAATGACACTAATAAAAAAATTCAAGAAGCAACAAATTTCCAGTAAACAGCAAGATGATTAAAGAAAATAAGTTCTATGATTCAAGAATTTTCAACTGATCATGTCATGTTCTAATCCACGTATAACACATATTTGACATCTATATGTTATATGAAAAAACGTAAAGAATCAAAGACCATAGAGGACACAAACCGTGGGTGGCGTAGCCAGCAGAAGCAACGCCGCCAGTGAGAGCTGCAATGAGGCCGTACTTGAGAAAACTCCATGGCTTCTTCTCTGTTCCAGTTTCCGGCGGCGGAGGAGGCGAAGTGTGAGGTGGTGGAGGTTGATTGTTGAGGGTAGATGAAGCTGAGATAATTGGTTCTCTGGGAGGATCTGTAGTAACGTTCGATGAAAGGCGTCGATTGTTCTTCAAAACGGTAGAAAAAACCCTAGATCGAACTATTGCAGACATTGATTACTCCTGTTATTCAATTAGATTTCACATATAATTTGGAGAGAGAGAGAGAGAGTGGGGTTCTTTGTGGGGAAATTAAAGTAGGGTTTTTGATAAATCTTAACCGGAGAGAACAATAGAATTTTAGAAGAACATTTCTGGACTCCCAGAGAAAATGCGGTAACATAGTGTGTTTGGACGCAGGTGACTTGTTATGGGCCCAACTAGAAACCCACGTGGTTAGGGCCCAAGTAGTTTAACCCTAGCCTTATCAAATGTGTCCAGGAATTGTGGGCCGAACCCCGAATGCCTATCTACTGCTATAAGTTGACCACCCACAATAAACCTCCAAACTAAAATAGAGAGAGTAAGTGATACTCATACCGAATATTTATAGTGAATTATCTAACCGAATAATTTTTTAACCAACTTACTTATTACTAATTAAAAAGAGTACATCTAACAATTCACTACAAGCAATTCATTTTCAAATAGAGATGATTTTTTAGTTAGCTCACTAAATAGAACTCTTTTTATTTTTTTTCTTTTTTCTAGCTCATTGGACTAGGTTTTTACCCTTGCGAGGACCAAAAAGATCAAATGTATATAACATTACCTCTGAAGAAACTATTTCCGAATTTAAACCAATTACCTCCCGGTCACAATGTTCATAAATTCTTAGTTGTATTTGATTGAATTTGTTGGACAAATTTCATACTCTAGTTCCACTAAGTTACTACTAGATCAAGACAATTAATTATAAATCAACCCCTCTTTTAAGTGGTATTTCACTTCTTTCGATTAGTATGTGAAATATATATATATACACACAGTACTATACTAATGTGTATACACACTGCATTCCTCTGGCCTCATCAACTTTAATGTATATATACAAATCATCCAAACATGATATTTATGTCCTACAAAGTGTTAAATTAATTGGCGAGCTTCATGGTTGTCATGCATAAATAGTTGTTGCAATCAATTCACATGTATTTATGATATATAGATATTATCAAATAGTTTTCTGTAAAAATTAAACGTTGATATTAGTTTGGACTATATCCTTTTTCACTGTTTTCCCAGTTTGTATGTATATCCTAATTAAATGGAGCAGTGAGCTATACGGGAGTCTACTTTCAATCTCGGCTATTTTATTTAGCCACCAAGTTCAAATTGTGAATCGCAACTCATAGCAATTGAATTACCATTTTTTAACTTGAATATCCTCAAAATTGTTTAAACACTTAGACTCAGTTATTTATTTATAGACATACAAATAATTTACTTGTATAGAGATGTCTCTAATTTGCTACATCTCAGCTATGATAAAGTGCATCTCACTGATAAATCATGATCTCTTCAAATAAATAAACATGTCAAATTTTGAGATACAAATACAAGCATCACCCCGCATCAAAAAGAAAAATAGGTTGAGAATTATCATGCACTATAATCAAATTTGCATTTCTTTTTTTCAATCTAAAGTTTCATCTTGATTGGTTGGTATCATTTTATTTCAAGTCATTTTTCATAATTTTTTTCTTTTTTATAAATTACATTGACCTTCTTTGAAATTTGAACAAATTATATAAGAATAATTAGGTAAACTGCTCAACATTTATTATTTTGACCTCATCAAACTAAACCTATTCGTGGATAGTCAAAAAGTAACTTTGAGTATAAAAAGTAAGTAATGTTCTTATATTATAATAATATATTATACTACATTTTATATAAGAAAATGATATAATTGATATTTTATAAAAATTGATCAATATGCACATAGGAAAGAAAATATTAGAGATGTTATTGAACACATAGGCCAAATCTTAAAAAATAAAAATAAAACAATAATGATGTAATGATTTTGATAAAGATGAGATCACTCATATAGTCATGTATAACACATATACAACCCACATGGCAAGGTGGTCCATCACACAATTATCAAGAGCAATTTCATTAGGAATTATTAGCTGTCCAGGGAAACAAAAAAGGGCAAGTTGTCATATGCCTCCAGATTAATAAGTTTTGTTTTATTTTTGTAGAGATGAGAAAATAAAATAAATAATAATAATAATAATAATAATTTGCACGCCACACATGTAACACACTCCTGCTATATAAATATAGTAGACTCCAAGGTGCACCCCCTCATACCACTTGTATTTTCTTCATCCTAGAGAGAGAGGCATGGATCAAAGTGAGCAGTACCTAAATAGTTTGACTCGATACCTAAATAAGAAGGTGATGCAGTTGCTAATAATCTCACTTTCTTTCCTTTCCTTTTCCTTTCTCTCTCTCTCTTCCTCTTCACCATGCTACTCTTTCTTCCTCCATTACTTCAACTTATACTTATCTGGATTTCCTTTCCAACTCTTAACCCAATATTCCTTGCACAGAAACTATATCTTCCTCATTTGTAATGGAATCTTGGTCCTCCTTGCAAAGACCTCCGGCTTCATCAATATCCTTTCTCCGTCCGTCGACTCTGATCTTAATGACCACCTAGTTCTGATCAATG
>JAOTQH010245032.1:0-12359 GCA_025631255.1 Cornus kousa | reverse complement strand
CGTAATAGCTGTGTGTTTTACTCGTTTTATTTATCTATTCAGTTTCATTTTATGCTTTACAATATGGTATCAGAGCCTAATTTCTCTTCCTAGGTTCGGACCCCTATTTTGGGGTTTTCCCTTAGCATCTGATGTTGTTAAGGGTTTTTCGATGCTATTTATGACTTGTTTGGGTTGCCGGCTTGTTCAGCAGTAATGTTCTTCGCCTTTGTTGTGTCTACGGTAGTTTTTATTGACTTGTTTGGGTTGCTGGTGTGTTCGGTAGCATTGTCTTCGTCTTTGCCGTGTTTCCGGCAGTTTTTATCAATTTGTTTGGGTTGCTGGTGTGTTCGGTAGCATTGTCTTCGTCTTTGCCATGTTTCTGGCAGTTTTTATCAATTTGTTTGGGTTGCTGGTGTGTTCGGTAGCATTGTCCTCGCCTTTGCCGTGTCTCTGGCAGTTTTTTGTTGACTTGTTTGGGCTGTCGGTGTATTCGGTAGCTTGTTCTTCGTCTTCTCTCTTCTCTCTTCTCTCTTTTCTCTTCATCATTCACACTTCTTGTAACTCGTCATCTCAATGGCAAGTTGGGCATTCGTGCTCCAACTTGAGGGGGAGTATTGAAGATTTAATGGAGGAATTAGTGGAGGAAAATTCTGTCGTTTCCTATTATTGAAGATTTGGTGTTAGTAGAGGAATCAGTAGAGAAAAATCCTCCTTGTTTCCTATTTTTTGATTCTTTCTGTTCTCATAATTTCTTCTCCTATATAAAGGAGCCTCCACCATTGTATTGTGCATGAATTGAGAGAGTATTATAAAAGTGATGTAGCCCTTTGGGCTCTTTGTGCCGTGGATGTAGGCCCTAATGGCTGAACCACGTAATATCTGTGTGTTCTACTCTTTTTATTTATTTCTTCACTTCTGTTTTATGCTTTACAACATATTTATCTTAAATTACCATTAATATGAACATTTCATGATTGACATAAATGTTACTTATATTTTGGATTACAGGTATTACACATCGAATAGGCTGACAGACAAAAGTGATGTCTATAGCTTTGGAATTATTCTCTTGGAGATTATCACAGGCAGGGCAGCAATACCAAAAGGCAATGACAGTATTTACATAATTCAATTTGTTAGTTCCAAGCTTGCAAATGGGGATGTTAAGATGATTGCTGATCCGAGGCTACGGGGAGATTTTGATGTTAATTCTGTTTGGAGAGCTGTAGAATTAGCAATGGGTTGTGTGTCTCGTACTTCAGCAAGAAGGCCGACCATGAATTATGTGGTGATGGAGTTGAAGGAGTGTTTGGCAATGGAGATGGCTTGCCATGAAACAGAACCAAATGATTCAATTGGACTGATACCTATGAATTTGGAAAGTGGACTAAGTCCCGCAGCAAGATGATATCTCTTCAAAAAGTATCGTTGTTGTTGCTGAACATTTTCTTTCTTCAATCAATGTCAATAAACTCAATTGAGACCTTTGCAAAAACCAACTGTTAGTATTTGTTTTCTCTCATTCTCCAAATTACTTCTAAGCATTAATATTTGTTTGCCTGCATTGTTTAGACAGATGTGTAATTCTTTTGAAACAACACGAATGATAATGTTATATTTCCACAAGGTGTATATAATATATTTCTTGCAATGTAGAGGACTATTTCATTATAGAAGCTTGGTTTGAAATCAAAGAACCCCTGAGCACCTGTGTTCAGTGTGATCTTTGTGATCACACATAGCTTTAAGAGCTTGACATTAACGGCTGGAAATTATCTGCTTCTTCAGGATAAAAATAAACCTTCATCATAAGTCATGTAATGTGAGAGATGAATTTGAAATAAGGAAAACAACAGAATTAAGTGTTTCATTGACTATTAAACCTTGACATGCAGTAGGTTTTCATCAAGTGGATTTAGAATCATAATTTGTGTTGACACTTGAAGCAATCAAATTATATTGTTAGCACGTTGATATTAGTTTTAAGTTCCATATTTTGTTTGTTAAAACTTTGGCAGAAGTGTTGCTGAGCAGCACACACTGGCCCTGCCATGAAAGCTTGCATGGTTTGTTACGATAAACACAATGAACCAAGAAAAAATCACGAACATGACACTCACCAACAACATAAAGATTTAGCTTGGTTCTACACAAGTTGTGTTTACGTCCGCAATAAAGATTCGGCGAAAGATTTCACTACACAAAAATTAGGAGACTACAAGTTTCAGCCCCCAAACTCTAGCTGTCGCTCTCACTCTCTTGAAAATCTCTAATAAAGTTTTCCACATAATGAAAGTTTCAAGTTCATGATGATCTTGAATAGTTAGAAAACTATTCCAAGTCTATTTGTTTACTTTGAAATTTAGTAAATCTTTTTTCAAATTCCATATCACTAATTTCTAATTCAGAATATGCTCACACAAAGAGGGAAGAAAATTAAAAACAAAAGAAGCCCATGGAAGCTGAAGAACATAAACAACTGAAGCAGAGAACAAATTGCAGAGAACCAACAATGGAAAGGCCTCAATTATGATAACAGTTGAGAGGGAATAAATGACTTGAGGCTGAACTAGGATCCACCATTGAAAACCAGAGCTACCCAAAAAACCTTATAAATAAACAAAGAAGAAAACCTTCACCCATTAGCTGAGGACACAAAACCATTTACGAAAATTCGAGAACAGAGTTACGGGCATTCTACAAACCTAATGATCAGAAAATTAGACTGGCAATTAGAGACACATTCAAAAGAACAGAGGGAATATCTGATTGAGCTACGCAATTTCTTTTTGAATTGTCTGAATGTCTCTTGTAGCTATTAGTGTCCATCCTGTGATCTCTCTCTCAAAATTGAGTGAGTAAGTTCAGCAAGAGATATCTTCCTACAAGGCGGAATTCCCTTTCCTAGAGGCCAGCCTCAAAAGGATTTTCGTAACAGCCATGTGTCTGGACTCTGGAGGGATTAGTCTCACCCAAAACATTTGGAATACCCCACTAATCATCATTGGAGAAGGATTAGCCCTTCAGATTTGAAACACCCTGCTGGATGATATTATCCAACCTTTGGGAAGGCCATTACAAGGGGAAGCAAGTTAAAGGACTTGTTGGCTCTTTCTTAGGTTCAAAGCCAATTTGCTTACTTGTCCAAGAAATTTATTTTTTCCATATTGTGTACACTATAATTCTTTAGAAGAACTCAGATCCTAGCTGTCTATAGAAAAAGTAAATGACTAAAACCTTCTTGATCGAGCTGGATCATTGAGATTCTTTAATCAAGTGATACTTGATTGACCCATTCTTTCAATCACCAACCAAAGGATTTGACATTCCTGTGCTTTCTTTAATATTAGAGCAGCCAAATTACTTTCCATGTATGTGCGTAAATTAACTCTTTTTATTGTTGTGTGATGAAGACGTGTTGTTTAAAATAGAGAGTGAAGTCTCAACTCTTTAATGATCAGCAGAATCTTGACAAAGTCACAAACTTATATAATAATTGATCAACATATATATATTTGTTTATATATATATATATAACAAATTTGTTGACTTGTATACCTCATTGACAAACTTGTATCCACAACATCTTCATTGTAACAGAAGGATTGAAAATTTGACAGAGTAGCTCAAAGATTTTAACCTATTATAAAAATTCACAACATGCAGCTTAAATATTAGTATGCGTATGATGTAGGAGTATAGAAGATGAAATGTCATAGGACTATTTTGCATCAAGAATGTGAATAGAATGATGAGCATATCAAAACTCCTCCTCTTTGCATTTCTAGCGGGTCTTGCCCTTATAGTTGTGGTTCATGCACAGGTCCCTTAAGGTTCGCAAACACTTTTTTGAAATTTCAATATAATCAATATATTGTTGTTAAACTGAACATATAGCTAATCTGTCTGTCTATATATGTGTTAGGTTTCATAAGCATAGATTGTGGAATACCTGAAGATTCCAACTACACAGATGGAACAACAGGGTTATATTATAGTTCAGATGCAGGTCTTATAGATACTGGTGTAAGCAAATCTATATCCCCTGAATTTAAGAGTGACACACTAGGGCAGCAGTTCTTGTATGTTAGAAGCTTTCCTCAAGGGACCAGAAATTGCTACACTACAAGACTTGCAAGAGGAAGAGGTAATAAATATTTGATAAGGGCAAGGTTCATGTATGGGAACTATGATGCTCAAAATCTATTGCCAGAGTTTGATTTGCACCTAGAAGCTGATTTCTGGGACGCAGTGAAAGTGGATAATGCATCCACTATCATGTGGAGTGAGGTCACACATGTTCCTTCTATGGACTACGTACATATCTGTCTCATAAACACAGGCCTTGGAACGCCTTTTATATCAGATAAGACCGTTAAATAATTCTATGTATGCATCTACATTTGGATCACTAAACCTCTTCGGGCGTTTGGATTTTGGTTCAACAACTGATCAATTTGTAAGGTATAACATTTTTGTGTTAAGGTCTTTTTTTGGTTAGGAATTAGGAAGAATCAGATATCTAATCTTTTTATTTCTAGGTACTGAATTAAACATATTGCTATGGAATTAATCTCTCTTAGGTACAAAGACGATGTCTATGATCGGATATGGAAGCCCTCTACCTCGGGTAACACCACAATGACGTTAAGTACCTCTTCCACTGTTGATTCCCTAGGTTCCAACCTATTCCAGCCACCATCTATTGTCATGAGTAGCGCCGTGATGCCAATAGATTCCAACGAATTACTGTACTTCTGGTGGGAGCCTAACAATGTCACTGACAAAGTTTATATCTATTTGCACTTTGCTGAAGTTGAAATGTTGCAACCCAACCAGTCTAGAGAATTCGACATTTATTTGAATGGGAAACTATGGTATACAAATCTTGTTCCCTTCTATTTATCCACAACAACAATATACAGCAAAACACCTGAGAGTGGTTCAATATTCGGCATTTCACTCAACAAAACCGATAATTCAACCCTTCCACCCATCATCAACGCCTTCGAGGTTTTTACTGTGAAACAACTTCTACATTTACAAGCAATTGATAAAGAAGGTACGCCTTGGCAACATCTATTTTTTTAGTCTCGTTTTGTACCTTTTCCTCTCATGTTCAAGCTTTTTTGCATATATTTTTGGAAATTTAGTTGCTGCTATCATGAGCATCAAATCACTGTATGGACTGAAAAGAAACTGGCAAGGAGATCCATGTGCCCCTGAAGATTATGTCTGGGTTGGCATCACTTGTAGTTATGATGGTTCTGATCCCCCTAGGATCATATCTTTGTAAGTGTATGCTTTAAAATAACCATTCTATTATTTTATTTTATTTATTTTTATCGTAACTCTCTCACTTACAAATTTAAAAACTTTTGTAATTAGGAATTTGTCATCAAGCGGATTGAGGGGGGAGATAGCTCTTGACATGTCCAATCTCACAATGATACAATCTTTGTAAGTATATATGTTAGTCTCACATTAACAACTAAGATGTCAACTTATAATGGTATATGCAATACAAATTCAATTTACAATAGAAATAAACTAATCTAAACTATTCTTATTTCAGGGATTTGTCAAACAACAACTTAACCGGAATGGTGCCTGAATTTCTCTCACAACTGACTTTCTTAAAAGTCTTCTAAGTTACCTGGGAACGGGACTCAAATTATAAGTTTAGTTGTATTAAAAATGGTGGTCATGTTTGCTCTCTTTTTTTTTCAGAAACTTGAGTGGAAACAACTTCACTGGTTCAATTCCAGCAGAGCTACTTGCAAGGTCAAAGAATGGATCGTTATCAATGAGGTTTGCTCTTTTCTTAAAAACCATGAACCTATGGTACCAAAATTTTAAATTAACTCCCTCTTCAGTGCTAAAGGTGCTTTTGAGAATGAAGAGAAAAAAACGGTTAATTCCACCTACACCTCCTGACCTTTGATCATTTCTCACCTACACCCTCTCTAGGTTTCAATATTCCACGCACACCCCCTGACCTTTGACCATACGTAGCAAGTTACCCCCTGCAATTAAGCAACTAATGGTGTGTGCTGATGTGAGCATGAGAAATTTGTTAAAAGGTCAATTTTACCCTTCTAATGTCTAAAATGACATCATTAACCTCGTTGACCAGTACAAAATTACAAAACTAACCTTAAGTTGTTAACTCATTCATTTCACTTAAACAAACATATCCATATCTCCCTTTTTACTGTGTTAGTTTTCTCTCTAAATGACTACACTAGGGTCACTGCAATGGTTGTTAATGGATTGAGGCTTTAAGCTAAAGGAATGGCGGTTGGTGTGATGAACATAAAGGTCAGAGAGAGAGACTTTGGATGTTGCTCGCTCTTTGCCCTTTTTGCTTTTCTTCTTTTATGTATTTGTTCCTACTTGCATATATGATATGTGTATACAAATACATACATACAAACATAAATATATATATTTGTGTGTGCACTTTGTGTATATATCTCACTAGAAAAAGAGAAAAAGTAATAAATTTGGTGCGGGTAATGTGGGGATTAATGATTTCGTTCTAAAGGATTAGTGGTTTGGATTTGAATGGAGAATAGAGTGGATTGGATCAAGGGGATGTGGAATCAGTTCTTCGAACTGGGGTTTAGGATAGTGACGGGATGGGTGTGTGTGTGTGTTTTATTTATTTTTTATTTCGCGATTGGATTTTGGGTTTGCTAGTGGTGTTATTTGCAAAGGGTGATTGTGGATGGTGCTAATAGAGGTTTGGATGCAGATGGTGGTTTATGTATTAGGCGGATGATGATGGAAGGGTTGACGACGGCAGAGACCGAGCTTGCTCTGAATTTGTGGCTAACGTCGTGATTCCGTCAATCCCTTCGCTCCCGACGAATCTCCATCACCGATTGCTTTGCTTGATGGTGTGCCGGCCATAGGAAAGAGAAGGGAGATAGATGGCAGAGGAGAAACACAAATCGCCACCACGGATCGTCGCATCAAGCACCACCGATCACTACTCACCACCATTGGGTCCGCAGAGTAGAGAGAGGAGAGAGAGAGAGTACACTAAATCAGAAGAAGAGAGGAGAGAGAGCAAATGGGTCTGTAGAAAGAGGGGGGTTAGGTTAGAGTTTTCGATTCTGCTCTAAAATTTTATAAATATTAGGACAAATTTCACGAAACTCCTACTACTATCATTTTTTGATCAAATACCCCCAAGCTACTTTAGAAAATCCCCAACACTATGAAATTTGATCACATTGCATCAACTCTGTGATTAAATGACGAAACTAACTTTCTGATATACCAAATCATTTAAAAAAGCAAAAATTAATATTTTACCAATTAAAAAAATAGCCTTGGTGACATTTAAGTCAGCAAAGCATAGAGAATCTTGAGGATGCTGAATTCCTCTCCACTACCACGCCGAATCAAAGAGAAACCCTAACACCACTTACACCTTGAGACCCAAAATCACGAATTGGGACAAAAATTTGATGACTATCACCTGCAATTTTTAGTGTATGCAATTCAACCCAATCAAGCAAGAACACATACAAATCTCAATGACCACCACCTGCAACAACGTAACACCATCTCAACAGTCAAATATATCCCTCTCTCACGCGCGCGCGTGCACACATATCTACAATTCACTACCTTTCCCCTTTTATCACCAGCCAGAGGTCTAATTAGTCGGCGATATTGTCGGCTGCTAGAGAACAAAAGCGCAGAGAGGGAGTGTTCTCTTGGTGTGTATATATACACACATACACACGCACACAACACATATGATGCTCCTGACCAACCCACCGGGGTCAAAATTGACAAGATCTGAGGTATAGTTGAAGGGGGTTTCCTCCAAGATTGCCACTGCCTACCCTAGCAATGGCGACTTCATCCAACTGGTGAGTTTCAGAACGGTGATTAAACCGGAAAAGCTTTTGTACCCAACTGTCAGCTTCACGTTGGCAGAATAGAGAGAAAGAAATCCTAACACCAAATCATTTGCGATGTTGTGCAAGCTTCGCCATCGCCGTTTCAAGTCTGTTGGTGGATGGTTATGTTTGTTAGTATACCACAGTCACTCGGTGACTGGTCGGGGCGTTGCCGTTTGATTTTTTGGTTGTTGGCGGGCTTCGTCGTTTGTTTATTGGTCTCATTTCACCGTCGTTATGTTGTCCCTACGCTGCCTGATCTCACCATTGTACATCGCCGGTGACTTGAACTGCGAGAGAGGTTAGAGAGAGAGAGGGGAGGGTGAGAAGATACCCAGTTGAAGGAAAAAAAAAAAAGTCAGCAGCCTATTCAGCTAATAGGCTATTGACACGTGTCCTCCATTCTTTTCCACATTGTGATTTGGCACCCTTTTATGAAAGGGGTAAAATAGACTTTACCAATTTCCGGCAATAGGAGAGGCTATTTTTGTAATTGGCAAAAAACTAATCTTGCTTTTTTAAATGATTTGGTATATCAGAAGGTTAGTTTCATCATTTAATCACAGAGTTGGTGCAATGTGATCAAATTCACAGTGTTAGGGGTTTTCTAAAGTAGGTTAGGGGTATTTGATCAAAAAATGATAGTAGTGGGGGTTTCGAGAAATTGGCCCTAAATATTAATATATAATTGATAGGTAAAATTGTAAAATCACATAGTTTTGTTAGTAAAATAAATGACCCTCACATGGAGGGGAGGTAGGTGGAATATTGAAATCTAGAGGGGGTGTCAGTGGGATATGGTCAAAGGTTAAGGGGTGTAGGTGGAATTAATCGGAAAAAAAATTGTTTGTTTTATTTCTCTTTGAATTAGTTAATCATCAAATATCTCCACAATTCATTGTTATGAGATCCTTAAGAGTTATAAATAGCTATAGCCAATATAGTACATGATGCGATTAACATTTATGAATAATGATAAAAATAATGTTAACGTTGATGTCAAAAACAGCTTCAATGGAAGTGAAGGCGAAAACACAAATTCTTGCCAATCTGTTCCATGCAAACAGAAGAAAGAGAACAAAATTGTTCCAATAGTAGCATCCGTTGTTGCCATTTCCGTGCTATTAACCGCAATTATGGCTGCTTTATGGATCATAAGAAGGAGAAAACAAGGTACGAGAACCATGATCCCCATAATTGAACACAGAAAATTCTAAATAACAATTAAGTTTCTATAGTAAAAGTTTCTTAATTGAAATATTTTTATTGAATTTGATGTGATCTCAGTAGTCAGAAAGGTTGATGCTGAAACAAACCAAAGAGAAGGATCATCCTTGGTGGTAAAGAATAAAAAATTTACATACTCTGAGGCCATGAGTACTACGAACAATTTCAAGACGGTTATTGGGGAAGGAGGATTTGGAACAGTTTACCATGGCTATGGAGGTGACTCTCAAGTTGCTGTAAAGATGCTCTCCAAATCATCAATTCAAGGGTACAAGGAATTCCAAACCGAGGTAACCTTCAAATTAAACTGACATTTTTTAGTAGTTTATGTTGAGCTCATCAATGTATAGTAGTAGTTTATGTTGAACTAAATGTGGCTTTATGTTGCAGGCCAACCTTCTTATGAGTGTTCATCATAAAAACTTAACTTCTCTAGTTGGATACTGCAACGAGGGCACCAACATGGGAATTATCTATGAATTTATAGTTAATGGAGACTTAGAAAAGCATCTATTAGGTATGCATACTTTGGATTTGTGAATACAAGAAGTCAACCGAAAATAATAGCAACCAATGTTACTCTAGCGACAAACAATTTAAACTACTAATTCAAGGATGCAGGTAGAAATTCAAAATTTTTGAGTTGGGAAGAAAGGCTTTGGATAGCAGTAGATACAGCATAAGGTTAGTAGGCAGATGAATTCCATTTCTTTTCCTTTTATGACATCATTTTACATTTTTGATGCAAGTGTAGCTAATTAATAAGATGTGGACTTGAATTGAAGGGTTGGAGTATCTACACCATGGTTGTAAGCCTCCAATAATCCACAGAGATGTGAAGACTACCAATATCTTATTAAATGAAAAATTCCGTGCTAAACTTGCTGACTTTGGGCTGTCTAGAGTTGTTCCAAGTGAAGGTGGCACTCATGTATCTACAGTTGTTGCCGGCACTCCTGGATACCTTGACCCTGAGTAAGCATTTCCCTTCTCTTATATAACATTAGTCCGGGCTGCGAATGAAATAAGCAACTCGAGGTCAAATGGTTAAAATAGGCTCGACTCGTGTTCATTCATTAAATGAACAAGTCAAACTATGATCTTGTTTATTAAAATTTAAAATGTTATTAGTCAATTATTGGTATTTGTCAATCTACCAACATTTTAAATCTATTTTGGTTGACCAACAAATTTCTTAACCAATTACAAAACCAACAAAAATCACTATTCAGTCTTTTTCTTCGTCCAAAATGCCCATATGTTACATTGCCTTCATCTATGAAAATCATGTGTAAATCATTTTATTTCCTTCCACAAATTACTTAAAATGTTAAGAAACACGAGGATTAGACAAACGAATTTATCTTTAAAATACCATTAATATGAACTTTTCATGATTGGGATAAATGTTATATATTTTGGATTGCAGGTATTACACGTCAAATAGGCTGACAGACAAAAGTGATGTCTATAGCTTTAGGAATTGTTCTCTTGGAGATGATCACAGGCAGGGCAGCAATACCAAAAGGCAATGACAGTATTTACATAATACAATGGGTTAGTTCCAAGCTTGCAAATAGGGATGTTAAGATGCTAGCTGATCCGAGGCTGCGTGGAGATTTTGATGCTAATTCTGTTTGGAAAGCTGTAGAATTAGCAATGAGCTGTGTGTCTAGCACTTCCACCAGAAGGCCAACCATGAATTACGTGGTGATGGAGTTGAAGGAGTGTTTGGCAATGGAGATGGCTTGCCATGAAACAGAATCAAAAGATTCAATTGGACCGATATCCATGAATTTGGAGAGTGGACTAAGTCCCGCGGCCAGATGATATCTATTCAAAAAGTATCTTTGTTGTTGCGGAATATTTTCTTCAATCAATGTCGAGAAAGTTCTGTTTGGCGGTATGGAATTGAAGTTTGGAATAGAATTAGAAAAAGATTTAGTTCAATTTTCTTAATTGCTTTTTTTCGATTCCGATTCCGATTCCAATTCCAAAGCCAAACTCCAAAGAAGCTCCAATTCTTTGCCTCCAAACATAGCCTTAGCTCAATTGAGTCATATGCAAAACCAACTGTTAGTATTTGTTTACTCTCATTCTTCATATTAGCTCTGAGCATCAATATTTGTTTGCCTACATTGTTTAGACAGATGTAATTCTTCTGAAACAATTCTATTAAAAATGTTTTATTTCCTATAATATATTTCTTGCAATGCAGAGGACTAATTTATATAGAAGCCTGGTTTGAAATGAAAGAACCCAAGCACTGGGCTTTAGTGTGTCTGTGATCTCTCTCTCTCTCTCTCTCTCTCTCTCTCTCTCCAAATTGAATAAGTTACTTCAACAAGATATAGGAATTCGTGACCTCAATAGGATTTTCATGACACTGGGGTTTGCCATGTGTTTGGATTGCAGCCTATTGTTTTTTTTCTTCCCTCACCATGTATAAAATATATTGTTGGGATTGCAGCTTCCCTCCCCATATATAATATATATCGTTGGGACTGCAGCTTTCATTCCTCTGTTTTTTTTTCCCTCCCCATATATAATATGTATTGTTGGGACTGCAGAAACACACGAAAATAGAAAATTAGAAATCTAATGAGAGAATAAAGTAATCAGAAGAAATAAAAAAACTAAATAGATTAAAAATTTGAGACAATTCCAACGGGATATATAAAATTTTAAAATTCAGAAGGTATCTACAGAAGAGTTCAATTAACAATTGTAGAATCTGAAAAAGACAATAAGCGTTCCCATTACATAAATGAATTATTAAATTTAGTGTGAAATTGATGTTTAAAGTTTATATATAAATTAGTTAATTTATTATAGTATCTAAAAAAAAGAGCTACGGATTTAAATCTTATATGCTACATGCAAAACACTGTAAAATTTTAATATTTTGATCCTCTTTTCCTTGTCCCTTCAAATCACATCATTGCTTGCATGCTTTCAATGACCAAAAACTTAGATTATCTCTTCGTGGCTCTCAATTTATTCAATGTAGAGTTGAACGGCTCAAAATTTCTTAGTATGTATTGTTGTATAAGAGGAGCCAAATATTTGGTATTGGACTCATTATTAATGCTATCACCAACCAAAGGACTTGACATTTGTGTGCTGATTATTGCGATAACAATTGCGACAAATGGCCTGTAATTTAAAAATTAAGAAGTTTCAAAGTCTACTCTCCGATCTCCATCATCTTGATTATATAACAAAATTTTA
>JAOTQH010245021.1:859-12359 GCA_025631255.1 Cornus kousa | reverse complement strand
AAGAAGAAGAGAGAGAAAAGAATGGAGAAGAATAGAGAGCTTACCTGATACCTTCAATTCGAGCAGATGAGATTATGAGACAGAGATCTTCAATCGCAGCAACGCAAACTTCGCAGTCGCAACTAGCGAGCCCTAGTCTTCTTTCTCTTTTCATTCACTCTCTTTCTCTTTCTGATTCACTTTCCTTTTTGTTTTTATTTATTTTCCTTTTTGTTTTGGGTCAAGTTGGTCAAAAGTTGACTTCCACAGCCTGTATTAACTCTTATAAGGTATATATACCTTTTTCCTTTCATAACCTACAATTAAAAATACATTTAAAAAGAAACTTTAATCAGGCGCGCCTGCCTTGCGCCTCGGGATCCTCGCCTGTACATTAAAGGCGCATGCCTCATCAAAGGGCTTCACTTGGTTGTACTACAGGCGCAATTACCACGCCTGTATGCTCATTGCGCCTCAGGCGCGCGCCTTCGGTGCCTTTGACAACTATGAACAACCCTCACCTTACCCAACATAATATTGTTCGCTTTTGGCTCCCTTGGACCAAACTTCCCAGGAGGTCACCCATCTTGGTACTATTCTAGCGTACGCACGCTTAGCTGCAGAGTTCTGATGGGTTCATGGCCATCATGGCTTTAAACACGTTGTGTATAAAAAGGTGTTGAATCTACATATAACACTTCACTTTTACCTTCCCCAGGCGATGTGGGATCATGGCATCCGTAGCCTGCTAGTGTGGTAGCTCGCCGAGTGTCTCGCACCCGCTCACATCACACCCTTCCACAGAGGTCGTCACAATCACTCCTTTGGGACCCAACGTCTTGGTTGGCTATACTTTCGTTTGGGTTCTGGCTCTGATACCATTTGTAACAACCCTCACCTTACCTGACACAATATTGTCCGCTTTTGGCTTCCTCAGACCACACTTCGCAGGAGGTCACCTATTCTGGTAGTACTCTAGCAAAAGCACGCTTAAGTGCGGAGTTCTGATGGGTTCATGGCTATCACGGCCTTAAAACGTGTTGTGTGAAGGGTGTTGAACCTACATATAACATTTCACCTTCACCTTTCCCAGGCGATGTGGGATCATGACACCCTTAGCCTGCCAGTGTGGTAGCTCGCCCAATGTCTCGCACCCGCCCACAGAAGTCGTCACACCAACTTATGTTTATTTTGAGACTAATCATGGATGCTATTATACATTTCTTTTATCTTTATAAAACCTTGTAATATTCTCTATTCCATCCCAAATGTTTTTGTGATTGTGAACTATCTCGAATAATAATATCATATGAGGTGTGTTGTGTAGGTGGGTATGTTCAATGTGTTCACATTGCATGTACCTAATTTTTAAAACTTACTATAACTGAGTTCCTGTATCCTAAGATTTAATGATTAGCCATGTCCAACATATTTGACACATACCTATACCCAATATCAATACATGAGTTTGGGTAATGTAGGTGAAAAAGGCTTTACATTAAAATGTTAAATTACACTATAAGTACTGTTTATTATTGATGTAGTTTGGTGGAATTGGATCACAGGTCAATGTGGAACTGAATGTACTTTAGTTTAATGTCATGGTCTTGTGGAAGTGTCCTAATCCCAGTGTGTGTGTGTACAAGGAAGGTCTAGGGCTTATAAGCAGGTATGTTGAACCCACTTGTGTCTAGTCCCATGACAATTGTTATTAAAGCCATCTAGGGCGTATAGTCATGTGACTTGGGTGTACTGTTGTGAAGGGTTCCACGCAAAAGTGTGGGCCCTTGAGGAAACAAGGAGCCGGGTGGGGTACACTCTCATGAACGAGGGAAAATAATATAATAATATTTAAGTTTGTTCTAAGTTACTTGGGCTTGAAGTCACACTATCTATATGAAACTGACTTTTTATGTTGAACTCAGATTTGAACTCACAAAAAAACCAGGTGTAACCTATTACCAAGACATGAAACCTGTTATGACAAACGCAATGAATCCAAGTTGAACCAAGAATTACGATAGAAATTAAACACGCCACACAAAGAACACGAAGATTTGTACGTGGTTTAGCAGCAACCTGCGTCCACGGTTGGGATCTGGCGAAAGTTTTCACTATGTGTAAAATCGGAGATTACAAGTTTTCTGCCCCTCGCTCTGTTTCTGTACGAATTTCAGAGTTTTTCTCTTACACCACTCTGAACCCTAAGCGCCCTTATATATTGGGCTACAAGAGACTAATTAAGGTCTACTGCCGATGAGCAAAACCCTAAGCGACCTTCTTACAAGTGTTGTGTGGCTGCCATCACTAACACCACACTAGATGCCGCTCATTGAGTTGCCAAGCACGTGTCGTGTAGTGCCGATGGCACATTAGGATCCCCACCAAAGCCCTTGGGTGGTCCATGTGCCATGACTGGCTCCCGGCTTAGGGACATAACCTATATAGGTGCCGCTGACTCTTGGGGCCAAGGAAAGGACTCCACCCTCTCTTTGCTGTGTGAGACTCCATGGTTTTGGCAAGTCGAGATTTTATATTCATTTTAGGGGTTGGGATAGATCTAACTAAATGTAGATATGTCTCAACTGCAATCAGTCATGTTGATCTTCTTATGGGTATGCCTTGCTATCTGATTCAAATAATTAATAGTCTTGGAAAGTGTCTAGTTAAAGTCCATGTAGTAGTAATTATGGTATAGGAAATCTGAAACTGTCCTAGGAATTGCAGAAGTTGTCATTAAAGCTTTGTGAGTATATTGAAAGCCAATCTAGGAAAAGCAGTGTCATTAATAGTTGTCTTATAAAAGGGACAGCCTCTATCTCTACTGTAATCAGGTCTTTATCAATATCATTTGAGTTATTTTCAGAGTATAAACATCTCTTTAAGGCTTTTCCCAGATTTCCCTTAGAAATCTAGGCTTCAACGGTGATTGGAGTATTTCTAGTCTTCCTTACTACTGGAAGAAGACTTTTTTTTCTTTTTTTTTTTTTTTTTTTTTTTTTTTTTTTTTTTTTTTTTTTTTTTTTTTTTTTTTTTTTTTTTTCTGTTTGCTTCACTATCATATTAATCTCATCATTGTAGCTTATTCCTGGTACACACTTCCACATTTTTGCAAAAATGCCACTGCCCAACAACTCACACGTAGGCTATAGCATGTCTGTCCATGCATGTGGTCATTGTAGCCAACTGAGAGGTTCTTCTAGTGACCCATTAAAATCTGGTCATTTTCTTTTCCCTCATTTATCAAGAGACATTTTGGTCCTCAATTGAACACAGGAAATTTTGCCTTGTTTTATTACCTTTAGTTATTGGTTCTCTATTACTTCTTGTAGTCAACTTTTACATCATCTGTTGGAAATTGTGTGTCAAATTTCTATTCTAATTATATTTCTATTTTAGAGTTGTATTATGTTTGGTAATTTCTTGTTTGGCAAGTCTTGGCCTCTAAGAAATTGTGATCCTTATCCAACAAGGGATTGAGTTTGGAACTCTATAAATAGATACAGAGGCTTTGGGTTGAGACTTATGAGATTGAGAGAGATGTAGTTTCATGAGGGAGTTGATGGGTAGAGGCAGTATGCGGGTTGGTAGAGTAGAAAAAACACCGGTGAGGCTGGTAGCGAGAAAATAGGTTCGTGGAGTAGTGGTGTTGGTACTCTATTGTTGTAATATCTGTACGAATCATAGTGGAATCTCTTCTTATCCATGGACGTTGGCCGGTTTTGGTTGAACCATGTAAATCTTGTGTTTGTGTGTGATTGTTTTGTTGGCTTTCATTAGATTTATGTATCCGCGCGGTTCTGCAGTCCCAACAAGTTGTTATCAGAGCCAAATATGAAGGAGATCCAAAAAACACAAGGAGTCTCAACGAGTGCTATAATAAGTTTCAGTTACAGGTGCAGTCAATCGGCTTGGTTATATGGTATGGAACTCAAGTAGTCAAGGTGGAGCCTTGGAGGTTTGACTGATCGAGCAACGTACAACGGGAACAATTAGAGTTTTGCAGGATCCTCAAGATTGAAACTGGAAAAGAATTGTCTTTGCATTGTCCTGATCAATGACGTGGAAGCGATGATTGGCTGGATGGAATTTGAGCCAAGGTGGAGATTGTTGGAAATTGTGTCTCAAATTTCTATTCTAATTATGTTTCTATTTTAGAGTTGTATTATGTTTGGTATTTCTTGTTTGGCAAGTCTTGGCCTCTAAGAAATTGTAATCCTAGTCCAACAAGGAATTGAGTTTGGAACTCTATAAATAGATACATAGGCTTTGGGTTGAGACTTATGAGATTGAGAGAGATGTAGTCTTATGGGGGAGTTTATGGGTAGAGATAGTGTGTGGATTGGTAGAGTAGGAAAAACACCGGTAACGCTGGTAGCAAGGAAATTGGCTCGTGGAGTGGTGGTGTTGGTACTCTATTGTTGTAATATCTCTATGAATCATAGTAGAATCTCTTCTCATCCATGGATATAGGCTGGTTTTGGCTGAGCCATGTATATCTTGTGTTTTTGTGTGATTGCTTTGTTGGCTTTCATTGGATTTATGTATCCGCGCGGTTCTGCTGCCCCAACATCATCTTTACTTAAAAGTTAAAACTTTGAAAGATTATGCTTGCTTTCCTCGCTTAAGCCTTGTTTGGAGTGGAGTAAATGCTTTATTTACACTTTTGCTTCTAGAAACTGAAGCTGCCAAAATCAGAAAATGTGGGAAGTTGTAACAAATTTGTTCGTTTCTTGTTCCAAATGCATATCTTTTAGTTGCTGTTGAACTGTGGCTGAATCCTATTCGGCATCTGGCTGTCTACTTATTTATTTAACATCTCTCTCTCTCTCTCTCTCTCTCATTTAACATCTCTTATTAATTTCAGCATCCACTTACATGAGAAATCTTTTTTAGTTGGCATATTAGATAATGGGTTGTCCATGTAAAAAATGCTGTCTCACATGCCTGGTCATGGAAATTTCTACTGTGTTGCATAATCTATATGGAGATTATCATCTTGTATGTATTAGTGATTTGTTTTCCTTTCACCAGCCAGAGACATTTGTAAAAGTTCGCCCACGCTGTGAAGCACCTCGACGTGACATGACATACCCTATGAACTATACTCCATGCCGCTATGTGCGAATATCGTGTTTGCGGGGAAATCCAATAGCTATCTTTTTCATTCAGGTGATATCAGTGAATTATATTGCACTTTTTGCTTTGGACTAGACTGTAGAATTTCACTTTTGGTTTTGATGGCATGTCTTGTTTAATAAAAAAAGGCTATTCAAAGTTGTACAAAAATCTGAGAATAACTCAAATTATATTGATTAAGACTTGATTGCAACTGATAAAGAGGCTGTCCCTTTTATGAACCAACTATTAATGACACTACTCTTTCCTAGACTGGCTTTTAGACTACCCAAAGAGCATTAAAGACCACTCCTTCAATTCCTATGACATTTTCAGACTTCCCATATCATAATTACTATTTAATAGTCTTTGACTAAACACTTTTCAAGACACTATTGACTGCCTCAATCTTGACTAGAGATACTATTAATTATTTGCATCAAGAACTTCCAAAAAGAGTGATTAAACAAAGTTTGATATGTGTAACAACAGTTTTGGAAAATGTATTTGGATTTTAATTGGCAAAATCAGTAACGGAAATAATTTATGTATCGAGGAGACAACTGGAAAGATACACAAAGAAGAACGAACTTCCTATAGTTTTATAAATTTGTTCTTAGCATAATAAGTCGCTAGAGATGTAATATGGTGGGTTTAAAAGAGAAAGGAGTCATATGAAGATATATTGATATGATAATGTATATGCATAGTGGAACAGTGATTATACTAACTTCAGCAGAAACCAGTGAACTTTTAATTACTGTAAGCTTAAACCAGGGATTAGCGTTCATCCTTTTTGCTTTCTAGTGATTATAGATTAATTTGACAAAATCACATACAAGACGAGCCGTATATCTTATTTGTTGGTGATACTATTTTGATTGATAAACTAAAGAAGTGGTAAGTGTTAAATTGAAGGCATGAAGAGACCTCTTTGAATCAAGAGCGATTAAGATAAGTAGGACTAAAATTGAACATGTGAAATGTAATGTTACCAAAATGGTTTGCACTTGGGGATACAATGAAAATCTAGGTCAAGGATACTAAAAAGTGAACAATACTGTTACTAAGGTTCGATTATTCATAGAGGGAGAGATTAGTAATGATGTTACTCATATAATAAGAGTAGGATGTGTTAAATTAAGGAGTTCCTTTAACATATTATGTGATTAACATATCATCGTCATCATCCTTGCCTTTATCCCTTCCCAATGGGGTCGGCTGGAATTCCTTTAACATATTATGTGATTAACATATCCTCGTCATCATCATCCTTGCCTTTATTAGTTCCAATGGGGTCGGCCACACGGATTCTCTTTTTCCGATCTTTTCTATTGTAAGCCATTTCTCCTACTAGAATTAATTTGTAAAAATCATTTCTTATCTCTTCATCCCATGTTAGTTTTGGTCAACATTTTTGTCTTTTACCTTCTATGCAAATCAATCTTCATCTCACCAACGCATTTATAGGTCGGCATTGAATATGTTCATACCACCAAAGTCTACTCTCTTATTTTCTCGCTAAAAGGTGCTACACCTAACTTCTCCCTAATCCTTTGATTATTAATCTTATATTTTCTAGTTATTTCTAATATTTCTTTTCTAGAAATATAAAAAGAAGAGAAATGAGAGAATTGTGTAAATGCTTGAATGAGATAAATCACTCATTCACGGTTCTAGTATTTATAAATATAAAAAACACATTCTCATATTACAAGAAATCAAAACTATATCAATTCTAAATCAAATCAGAGCATATTCTATAGCATACTCAATCTCTGCTAATATGGTAAGTCATTCCATAAATCGTGGCTATCATATATTCTAACACTCCCCCTTAAGTTGGTGCGTAGATATCTGAAATGCCCAACTTGGACAATGCACTCTCAAACACAATCTTGTTGTCGCCCTTTGTAAGAAGATCTGCAAGTTGCTGAGAGTTTGCGACAAATGGAGTGCAAATCTGACTAGCAATGATTTTCTCTTAGATGTAAGTGTCGATCAAGAAATACAAAATGTCTCCTCAGACCATAAACAATTAACAATGTCTCCTTAGATCATAAACAACCAATCCTATCTCCTCGGACTATAAATAACCAATCATGTCTCCTCAGACCATAAACAACCAATAATGTATCCTTATACCATTTCCCTTCATACACATATTTAAAACATGTAGATGGAAGAATCAACAATGCCTCCTTAGACCGTTCTTTTTCATACATATGTTTAAACAATGTAGATGAAAGAATCAACAATGTCTCCTCAGACCATAAAAAGAATCAACTATGTCTTCTTGGACCATTTCTGAATAGGTGGTGTCAAACTCGCAACGTCCTCATTGAGGTCGGACCACCCTGCCTACCCGACACCTCCCAAATGGGTAATGTCACCTTAGACCATTCCCAAATGGGTGGTGCCGAATTCGCAATGCCCTCATTGTAGTCGGACCACCCTGGCTCTGATACCAAGTAGAAATATAAAAAGAAAAGAAATGAGAGAATTGTGTAAATGCTTGAATGAAATAAATCACTCATTCACGGCTCTAGTATTTATAGATATAAAAAACACATTCTCATATTATAAGAAAGGAAACTAAATCAAATCGAAATTAAATCACAGCATATTCTATAACATAATCAAATATCTGCTAATATGGTAAGTCATTCCATAAATCGTGGCTATCATATATGCTACCACCTTTGATTATTAATCTTATTTTTTCTAGTTATTTCTATTTTTAACATTCAACTTAGATATTTGAGGTGCATCTTGGCCTGTTTTCAGGCTGTCTCCGGTCTGAAGGTTAATGTGGCTAAAAGTGTGCTAGTTCCGGTTGGAGATGTTTAGGATATCTCATCTTTAGCGGCAGTCCTTGGGTGTAGGGTGAGTTCTTTTCCAATTCCATATTTGGGTTTGCCTTTAGGGGTTTCCTCTAGAACGGTGGGAAGTTGTGACCCTGTGATTGACAGGTATGCGAAGAGATTAGCAGGATGGAAAAAGCAATACTTGTCTTTGGGGAGGGTGGGGGGGGAGTTACTTTATCGAGCCTTCCCACATATTTTTTATCTATGTTCCAAATTCCATGCTCTGTTGCTGGTAGGATTGAAAAAATTCAAAGGGATTTCCTTTGGGGTAGAAGAGAAGAAGAATTTAAGTATCTCCTTGTCAATTGGGAACAAGTCTACAAGCCAATGAAGTTTGGTGGTCTTGGTATCAGAAGACTGGTCCCCTTTAACTAAGCTCTTCTGGGAAAATGGCTGTGGAGGTACGGGAGGGAAAGACATCACCCTTGGCGAAGGCTTGTTTCATGCCGATATAGGGAAGAAAGTGGTGGTTGGTCTACTTGTCCTGTTTCTCTCGTGGGAGGAGTTGGGGCGTGGAAATTCATTAGGAAGGGATGGGACGCTTTTTCTACTCATATCAGATTCAAAGTCAGTGGTGGCAGATGTGTAAGCTTTTGGGAGGATCTTTGGTGTGGAGATCGGTCTTTATCTTGTTTATTTCCCTGGTTATACAGTATTGCAGCTGATAGACATGCCTACGTAGCCAACTGTTATCAACTTGATAGCAGTGGGATTACGTGGGACGTGCACTTTCGACGCTCTTTTCAGGATTGGGAGGTGGATGAGGTATGTGCTTTTCTGGATTTGCTGTATCGACAGGAGGCAGTTGGCAGAGGTAGTGATGACATGACATGGATTCCCTCTTCCCATGGTCACTTTGAAGTTTGATCCTTATTCTTATGTCTTTCTGATTTTGATATTGCAGAGGTAGTGATGACATGACATGGATTCCCTCTTCCCATGGTCGCTTTGAAGTTCAATCCTTATTCTTATGTCTTTCTGATTTTGATATCGTTGATTTTCCGTGGAAGACCAACTGGCGTTCTATGGTTCCAATTAGGATGGCATTCTTTGTTTGGACCACTGTATGGGGTAAGATCCTAATGATTGATAATCTAAGGAAAAGGGGCAATTGTCTTGTTAACTGGTGTTGCCTTTGCGAACAAGATGGTGAGTCAGTTGCTCACATTCTCTTGCATTGTCCTATGGCGAGGGATTGTTGGAATCTTATCTTTTGTCTATTTGGTATGCGTTGGGTTATGCCTCGTTATCCTAAGGATTTGATTCGTATTTGCAGAAGATGCCGTGTGAGTAGCGCTATTCGCGATTATTGGAGAGTTGTACCACATTGTGTCTGGTGGTGCATTTGGAAGGGGAGAGAAATAGTAGAATATTCGAAGGGAAAGAATCGTCCACGGCGATTCTGAAACTTCACATCATACGCTCTCTTTACAGTTACGTGAAGAGGAAGTCTTGTTCCTCTCCTGAAGATTTAATTATTTTTTTGGCTTCTTTGGGGCCTTAAACCCCGATTCCACTTTTGTATAAGGGATGCGTTCCCCTCTTGAACGCCTTTTTATTTCAATTATTACTTATCAAAAAAAATAAAAATAAATAAATAACATTTGCATTTTCGCCATACGTATGCGTTCGTGTTTCATTTTTAGCGCCCAACATTCAGCTCCATATAAAATAGCCGGTCTAATAACTGTTCTATATACTTTTTATTTTAACTTAATTGGTATTCGTTTATCGTATAAAATCTCACTAGCATTCCTCCACTTTGTCCACCCTATTCCAATTCTACTACTTATCAAAAAAAAATAAAAATAAAAAATATTGATCTCTAGGGTCGAAAATAATTACTCTTGAGTAATGCTTTGGTTTTGAATTTTTATTTACTATATTATCATTCTCTATAGCACTACTAAATTTACATTCCGTGTATACCATTTTAATTCTCTTATTTTTTATTTTTATTTTTTTTGACTATAATGCATTTCTCCAAGCTTCCAATTTTATTACCAAGGTTTCCTTAGAGCTATCGAAATAGCACTATGTCATCTGCAAATAACATGCACCGTCAGTGTAATCCTACTTGCAAGGAATGTCTTCTAATACTACCGAAAATAAATATGGGCTTAGCACTGATCCTTGGTGGAATCCTACTTTTATTGGAAAATCATTCATCTCTCCACACAGTACGAACTCTAGTCTTAGTACTCTTATACATATCCTGAATAAGTTCCAATAAATTTTTCCGGAATATGTTTTCTTCACATGGCGCACCAAATTAAGTCTCTAGGAACTCTATCTTATGCCTTCTCTAAGTTTATAAAAACCATGGGTAGATCTTTTTGCTTACTTCTACACTCCTCTACTAACTGCCTTAATAAGTACATAGCCTCTGTAGTGGATCTCCCTATTCCACATAACCATGTAATTTTCAGATTCCAATCATCATTCCCTTTGTCAGTTTTAGCTGGAGGATCACTTCTGAAATATTTTGATTTCCTTCTAGCTCCTAAAGATATTTTCACAGCATGATCCCATAACAAGTAATTGAAAATTGGAGACTTTCGCCTGTTATGGAAGGGGTGTCTGATGATGAGAAGGATGGGAGGATGAACGGAGGTGGGTGCCTTGGGTTGTCAGAAAGGGATGCGACGCTCTGGGAGGATGAGTTTAGAGGTCTAACTGTGGAAAAGGCTGATGAGGTGACGGTGTGTGTGGGAAGAAATGTGAGGTTCAAGCATGGTCATGAAGCTGCTTTGGTTCTGGTGAGGAGCTACATGCATATAAGGCGCTGAATGGACTGAAACGAATTTTGGATTTTGGTTCAGATGCAATTGGGGAGGTTTCGGATGATAATGTAGGTACTCCTACTTGTATCGGAGTGGGTAGCACTGCTGAGGATGACAGAGTTAGGATACAAAGGACAATGCGCTCTTTGACAGGGAGTTGGTTTCATGGGAGGAGGCCAAGGTTCTGGAGTGTATTCAGCCACAGTCGGAGATACAACTAGAGGGGAGTTGGGAGGGTTTTCCTGTTACAGCTCATGAGGATAGTGGGGTGGATTGGCTAAAGGAGAATATTGATAGTGTGGTTTGTTGGGGCCTTTGAGCCAAAGGACAAGGAGGCTCGTATGGTTTTGCATTCAGTTGTTGAGGGGAAGACTGGGGAGGAGAGGGGTAGTAGGGAAAAGAAATTGACTCCGTGGAGAGGGGGAAGGGAGGTCCGCAGTTTGTTTTCCGGTATGAATTATTAGGGGTGTAATGGGGCTGGGAGGGAGAGGATCCATGAAAGGGGTAGAGGGAGAAGGAAAGGGGAAGGATTATTTATTTGTTATTGATGAAGTGCCGAATTATTTCTTGGAATGTCTGAGGACTGAATAACCCGGACAAAAGAAAAGTGGTGAAGATGGTTGTGGAGAAATGGGGTGTGCATGTGGTTTGCTTGCAGGAGACAAAGACGGCTTCCATGACAGGGTGGTGAGGAGTTTTTTTTTTTTTTTTTTTTTTTTAATTTTTTTTTGGGGGGGGGGGGGGGGGGGGGGG
>JAOTQH010245010.1:0-12359 GCA_025631255.1 Cornus kousa | reverse complement strand
TTGGATCCAGCTGGCAGATCCGACTTCTTCCTTTGCGGGTTATATTCGGCCCATGTCAGCTCTTGAGCTCTTCAATTTCCTTTCCAACTTCCTTTGTGGCAATTCTGGATAATCATGAAAATTGGATGAATGAAAATAAAGTGATGAAATTCCTTTTCGAAGCGCCTCTTCTGAACCCATTGGCTCTGCAATCTACAAGAAGAGTCGTGGAAAACAAGACTCTGTTAATCAACAACAGCTTGGATGAAAACACCGTCAACATTTTGATACTACAATTTCGTGGAAATCAACGAGTACCGATTAAAATATATATATATATATATATATATATATATATATTTTGAATTTACAATTTGATTTCTTTTTCTGCAAAAGCTATTAAAAACTGATTAACTCATTTGTCAATTTCTTTTCATTTTTTGTGTTTTGTTTATTTTTTTAAGGAAAAATTAGAGTTTGGTGTTTAAATTACAAAAAAAAAAAAACAAAAAAAATTGTTCCAAAGTGAACACAAAGTTTGAAAAAAATGACCATCATCAAACTTAAAACTTAATTACTAATAAGGACCATTCGAAAGTAATTTGTTCAAAAATAATTACATATTTATTAAACTTTCTAAATTAATTTTTAGATGACAAAATTACCCATCAATAAAAGTGATAACTCTTTCGATTCATTATCTTACTTCTCAGTGGTGTCTTTTTTTTCCTATTTAGATTCTACTATACCAATTTAAAAACAAATTTGAATTTCTTAATCAATCTTATCTCTTCCAAGCCTTAGGATAAAAGTAACATAATAAATCTGAAAACCCCAATGATGAAAATTTTAAATTCCAAGATGGATTTTACAAATTCCAAGTCCGTGCTTTAAATTAATGTTTAAAAGTTTACAATTTTAGAAAATGTTGAAAGCCAAATCCACATTATAAACGTGGTAGAACAAAATATGTGGTCTCAATTAAACTGTACTATTAAAGTGATTCGTATGTAATCTCCATTAAGCACCTCAATGTAGCGTGAACAGTAGGCCTCAATATGCTCTCTGAACGGAATCCTTTTGGGTTTGGCTATATCATCATCACACTAAAAAAGAAAAATTATCAAAAATGAATCAAAATCTGTGAAAAATAACTGTATGTGCAAAAATTTGAAGACAAAAAATAGTTAATAACATTTTTACAATTAATACACTTAGATAAAAATAATGCAGAAAAAGACAAGAAATATATTAGAAAAAATTACAATATTGGCATTTTGTTTACTCATTCTTTTTTGGTATATTTCCATCATAAAATGGTGGTATTATTAGGCTCTCCAAAATTTTGTAAAAGTAAAAAATAAAAAATAAAAAAATATCCAAACCCATTAGCACGTACTTCTTGTCCAGACCAATCAATTGATCTGCGCAAACAAACAATAAAGTAGCAGAAAAGAAAGAGATCTTGGGATATCATATGAGAGATAATGTAACAAACAAAACCTTTGTATCTGAGAAAGAGTGAAAGACACGAGGATGAGAGAGAGAAATTGAAGAGAGAGAAATAAGGATGAGAGAGAACACTTACACATAAGGACTCCATTGTCAGATGTGTGGTGACTGGTGTCGTCTCCATCGTCGATCGCCGATACCAAAAAAAACCCAATTCACTGTGAAGGGATTTTCAATTTTGTTCATATAAAACACACAAGGGATGATAATTTAGTTTCTCTCTCAGGGAGTAGATTAAACAATAGAAATGCCAAAAGAGCCGGCTCTTGTATCATTTAATCTAAATACGTCGTTTTCATTTCTTTAATCTCGTTTAGTGATCAACGAAAGAGCCGGCTGCCTCCAAAGTCACATAGGAGTTGGTGAAGAATTGAGTTTTTATATTTTTTTAAAAAGAAACTTTAGGAGTCTTCTTCAATCTCCACCATCACCAAGGTGATTACACTTCCTTGTCCCAAACAAGATCCATCGATGGCAAAAAAGCCTAGCTTGCCAAGAGTGGTTGTTGTTGTTCCTCATTCCAATCCTCACATCCACGAATCTTCATTTTCATCTCCATCAGAGAGTAGTGAAACCACCCTTTCAAGATCTATATTGATCACCAGCTCTGCCATAGCTTCTTCGCTGCTCTTACTTCCCTACCAGTACATAGATCAAACTCGTGTTCCAACTATCATCTTCAAAGGCCTCCCATCTATCTTCCGAGGCTTCGTTATATCTATTATCTTCGCTTTTACGGCTTCATTTAGCGCGGTTTTCCTCCATAAAAGGCCAACGATTGCCGAGTGTTTCCTCTATTTCTCCATGCTTTCAATGTTAAGCGCTGCCCTGTTTCTGTTTTGTGCCATGTCTTACGCCCTTCCCGGGTGGGCATCTGACGAGCTCGGAAGAATCACTGGAAGATGAAGATGATGATGATGATGAAGAAGAAGAAGGTATCCACAGCACCAATAGGGGGAAAAAATGTTTTGATGAAACTTTTTATTTTCCTCTTTATTGGACTTAGAAGCCTCACCATCCCCTTCTTTGTGCTGCAATGTAAGCCTGACCTTTCCTTGTAATATGCAACCCTAGTGGTTATAAAACTTTACATTTTTTGTATTTAAGTGAATTGATTCCAAAAACACTTGCTAATTAGGAGTGCAGGATCCATCATCATGTTTTGAAGTTACTATATACCTCAATTCTATGCAAATCCAACAATTATTGATCGAACTTCAATTTCAAATTGGTTTCCCAAACTACTATTTATGTATTGGTGAAGTTATGAACTCAGTTAACATCAGTTTGAAATTTGTGATACTGCTCTAGAAGAAGTGCTTTTTAGGGATAATTAGATTTGTGTTACAAATTTTGAATGAAAATTGCAAAGGGTTGCATTGAACTTAAAAGGTGCGATGGGTTGTGAGAGGAAGAGATGCAATCTAAACTTATGTCCATTCAAAGTGAATGGCCACACCCTAAGTGAATAGGTGTGTGAAGGGTAGTTTAAACCAGATTTTGTAGAAAGGATGCGAGTAAAGGGACACATCCAATAACCAAGAGGCACCAATTTCTCTATAATTACCCATCATTGGTTGCCATTTAAGAGCAATTCATTATTTTCTCCCTCTCTCAAGATGAACCCAACCCAAGTGGGTGTGGGTTCAAGCCATGGTCAAGTGGTCTGAGCCACTTAGGCCCAAAACCAATTTCATTGAGCCAGATTAAATTTGATCCGAGCTATTTGGTTTGAATTGCACCCAATTCATTATTTATATAGTATAGATGCATTTTTGAGTCAGAGAGAGTATTACATGGAGGAGGTTCGCTATATCCACGAGTTTGTAATGCTGATACTGGTGGATATAGATCGTTGTATCCTGGAAAATAGACCCCACTAAATCCGTTAGCACCATAGCGGGACGAATCTGTCTTAAGGCATAGTATCCAATACAAACCTCGGTCCAGGTTCTTTATTTATTATTTATTATTTTATTATTTTATTTTACATATTTAATTAAATATATAGTTCCATATTTAATTAATCATTTCATAGCATATTATTAATTATCTCATAGCATATTAATATAAGGGTTGTTATATCTTAATTGTCACATGAAGCATATATTTTTCCAACAATTTGATGAGTTCGTCTATGTTTTTATCCCATCTGCTTGATCCAAAATAGGGTCTAGAACCCTAGAAAATGAATAACAGAGTAATTTGATGCACTTCCTATGCAAATTGTGTCATTCAATTATGCCAGGAAATATGAGGGTGAAAAGAAACCCAAGTAATTGTGATTCAGATTTTCAGTCTGTGGGATGATAATCTCTTTCAATTTATTCACTACTGTCATATTTTTGTAGTAGACTAATTCAATTGTTGAGATTTCTTTGTAATATATTAATACACTAGTGTGAGATCAATTTTTAAATCAAAAAGTCTGAATAAAAATAATAAAATTAGTCATCAGCTGTCAATAGTATGGGACTGTCTAATAATTTCTCATCAACATCCAATACACAGCCTCATCCCATATGAATTCAACTTTAACCTATTGTGAAGTATGGAAGGTACCATTTTTTTTTAAGCTGCTAGGATAGTGGGTACGTAGGCATTTTGAGCTGCTTAAATGATGATCTTCCATGGGTTATTTGAGTTGATAAGTTGATACTTGAAAACAGTAAATGCCTTAAAGAAAATATTTGTATGTTGGCAATCTAAATCTAATATGGGAATCAATTTGCAATCCCCTTTTCTTGGCGGGATCTAATCTGCGAAAATTTATGATAAATGAAACCTCTCCAACTCTTTTTTTTATTGTTTTTTAGTGCAGTGGACCAGTTCAATCCTCCAATCCAGACTCTCTAGTCGAAAAAATGATCTACTAGAGTGTATTAATATATTACAAAGAAATCTAAACATTAGTTTACATTGAATTAGTTCACCAAATACAAATGGTCCAAAACAATCTACTAATTTATCAAAGAGTGCTCTTACTCTGCAAATTATCTTGGTATTTCCCACCCTCTTCTTTATTTCTGTTGTTGTAGTTCAAATTCTTGCCGTGGATCAAGGACCATGGGCTTGGGATGGGCATGTTTGGACTTCAATGTCTTAGTTATCTTAATTTTTTGTATTGGGCTTGATCTGTATTTTGTATTTAACTAAGCCATGCGTTTAGCCGAAGGTTTGTTTTAGGTTCTCTTTGGGGGTTAAGCCCCTTTTGTATACCTAATACCCTACATGTTTTCTCTTTCTAGACAACTTAAATTTACTGGGGAGAAAAAATAAATAAATAAATTTGTTTCTAAAGCTATGTATTATAATAGTGTGTGGACAAAATGTAATGTCAATCTTGTTGGTCATGAAATCTTATGGTCACTTTTCTTTTTTCTTTTTTCTTTTTTGTTTGGAAAAGTTAATAATCAAAATTTTAAAATCAATAATAATATTAAAAAAAAAAAGGGGCAAATACATGAACCTATTCACTTGTCTCGAGGTGTCACAAGATTCAGCTGCCATTCTTTGTTGGTATCATCATTTCTTTCATATATGTGATGCCATATGATAAAAAATATATGTGATGTATATGATAAAGGTTAAACTGCTTTTCAGCTTTTGAATTGTTTACAAGTTATATTGACAATAGAGGCGTGTGGAATTGCTTTCAAGTCCTGTGAACTTCCAATATTGTCAAAATCCATTATTTGTTCATTTTAACACAGTTCGGCTTACAGTCATACTAAGGCTTTGTTTGGTTTGATAAAAATTACAAAAAAAGAAAGGAAATGAATTTTGTTTCAATACTTTAGAAGTTTTTTCTTTTTTGAAGGGTAAGTGTAAGTTTATACTTTAGAAGTTTGTTTAGTAGCTAGGAAAATAAAATTTTTGAGGAAAGATTACTATAAACTACCCTCTTTTACATAAAATGGCAATTTTTCATAGTTTTTTTTGAAAAATTTTCATGCTAATCAAGTACACGAGGAAAACCTTTCATTCGCTTCACAGTCTTGTACTTTAATTTTTCACTATTATTTAAGATATCATGTGAGCTATTCTTCAAATTCAACAGTTACTATTTTTGTTTGGAACTTTCTGTTACAATTGTTGGAAATGTTTGAAACTAAGTTAGTGTGTGTTGAGGCAATGAAGTTAATAATGGGAACAGCAAAAAGCTTTGAAGTTGACACGTTTACACCACTTTTAAGGTTCGGTTCAAAGATGACTGTAAGCACTTAATTCCATAATGCCAGTGTATGGAGTCTGTGTTTATGCATCTGACGTCATTAGAGAATTGGTTGTTGCTAGTGGGAGAAGTCTTGTGGTTCTAAATGCTTGAAATGTCCTATATATTACATAATCCATAAAAAATAAAAATAAAAATAAAATCGTGATATCAATTTCTTCAATTTCATTTGAACTCAAAATCAGTTCATTGACCTCAGATAGAGTGTGGCCAATCAATTAGAGACAAGAGCTTTTTGGTTATTCCGCAAGGATAAATGAAAGATATGTCTGTTGGATACTGTCTCAAATTTTAATTAGAATTTGTTTAGAGCTCTAATTTTTTAGAAAGTTTGTTATAAATTAGGAAAAATCACCACCAAGTCCTTTCATATTTTATTTTATTGAAAGACAAATAAATCCTAAAACATTTTTTTTAAGACTAATAAGTCTTACTTTTGAGATGTATTTTTTTTCATTTAACTTCTAAATCACTAAATCTTCCATTTATGCCTTTACTAAATTGGATATACTTTTGCTTAATCAGATAGAAAATTTAGACTCAAATTTTTATATGTACCCTTTCAAAATGAGACATAAAATTTGAATAAAAAGAAAAAAATTATACATTTTATTGTTTCGTAAACTCATAATGAAAGTATTAATTATACATGAATATATAATATACAAGTATTAAATATTATTTAAACTCATAATGAAACAATATTAAGTAACTAAAACTTAAAAGAATATATAAGAAAATAAATTATATATCAATTCTTGAATAAATTTATAATTACAAATTTTACTTGTATTTACTAAGAGTATATAGGAAGGTTTAGTAATTTAGGACTTACAATGAAAAAATAATAATCTCAAAAGTAAGACTTATTAGTCTTAATGAAAAAAAAATTGGAACTAATTTGTATTTCAATGGGAAAAGTACGAATTAGTAGAAATTTTCCCTCTAAACTATTCGGAAATAAAGAATTTTAATATTTATTAAAATTAGTAATTATACCCAATAAATAGATGCCTAAACTATAGGTTTTTTTTTATTTATATTTTTTATCATTGCAAAGGCACAAAAGCCAAGCAATCAATGGTAGTACAAAAGCAAAAACCAAACCAGGTAAAGGCATACAAATCTTGAAGCAAAACAAGAAAAAATGAAGAACAGGTTCCAAATTTGTTGAGAACAAGAGTCAAAGCTCAATAACAAAAACCACCAATGAAGAAAAGTAACAGGAGAGACTCAAAAGCCTGACCATCATCAAGACAATAGCTCCAAAGTTACAACGATAAGGCGCGCCTCTAACGGGGGGAAAAATCACTCAAACCCACATAAGATCAGATCAAGTGGAAAATATCAGATCAAATCGGGAACAACCAAAACCGACATAGATCAGAGATCTACCCGGAGAGAAAACAGCAGATCCACCCATACTAGGCGGAAGCAGGCCAAACATGAACAGATCTAACCGAACAAAAGCAAAAACGGTGTGAAAAACTCTAACAGAACGAACTTATTGACACACGTCGAATTTATTAAAGTTGTGGGAGGCAAAAATGACACCTCCCCACTCCCATGAAAGCGAGTAGGGATAAAAACAGAGGTGAAAAAAGAGTTTGTTGCAAAAAGAAAGGTTAGAGAGAGAAAGTTAGTAGCCTAAAGTATAGGTTGATATCTTGATTTAATCGCATTGAGATGATTAAAGAGTTGAGATGATTAAGGAGTTGAGAGGACACTCTTAACAAGCAAATATAGAATTGTAAGAGTTGCTATACTCTCTCCTTTTTTCTTTCCTTCTTTTTTTTTTTTTTTGGGATAACCGGGGCTCCATCCACACGAATTAGTTAAAACTCGAACTATGCATACACTCATAGTCCTTAAGAAATTGACCGCACTCCAGAGAATTTGAACCTGAGATTTGATGCTTCCAAACACACTAAGTCCTATAACTTCACCACTAGAGTCAATCTTTGATGTTTGAGTTGCTAAACTTGCGAACTTCACCGCTGGAGTCAATCTTTGAGGTTTGAGTTGTTATACCTACGATGAAAAGAGCTCGGATTTTTTTTTTTTTTTTTTCGAAAATTAATGGCTTGAATATTTATTAACTGGCTAGAAGAATTTAGTACTAGGATATTTGAGTATTATCTGTATTTTTCTATATTTATAAAAATATTATAGAAGTTCTTATTTTTTTCACAACGCATTAAATCTTTATTTTATTTGTATAGTTGCTTTATCATTATTTTGTGCCTTCCACCTGTACAACAAAGTCTACTGAAAATAGAGTAACTCGTCATTGATAAAATGTTCAAATGGATAGAGACTGTTCTTTAGGTGCCACGTTGAAGGACTAAAGTTTGGCAACAGTGACCCTTAATAAAGGTATATAAGGTAGCAGCAATTCATCTTCAATATTCAACTAGATATAGAGACTCATCACTATGTGGCTTATAGGTGGTCTCAACTTTGGCATCCAATTAAGTGACTTCACAATGGTACCAAGTCGTACAAAATTGTGACAAATACTCACATTTATAAATATTTTTGTCAGATGATAGATGAATGCAAGTGAGGGGGCCATTTTTCTCAATATTCACATTTCGTAATGATTTTGTCTAGAAAATTTAAAGTTGGACCCTACATCTAAAGAAAATGTACAGTAAAAATTATTTATAATTTTTTTATATATAGTTATTAGTTATTACATGTGATTTGCAAAAAATAAAAATAAAATACATAAATACTTGTAACCCAACTCAAAGTTTAATAAACTTTTTAGCCTCTTAGGTTAAAAATTCAAATTTAGTATAAAAAAATAAAAATAAAAATAAAAATTTTTGTCATTATTGTAATCCTTGTATACTACTAGAACTAATTAGTACTGTGCAATATCATTTATGGGTTGTTAACTAAAAGAACATTTGTTTCAATTATTTTTTTAAAATTTAGTTTTATATTATTAATTTACCTCCCAAATGAATATTTTTTATTTCCGTGCTCGTGGATGAATGGCTTCTTTTCCATTCTTTGTGAAAGAAGTCTCTACACCGACCATGAGACAATTAATGTGAGATTTATTACTGCCACATGATGGTTTCCACATTGACAATCTCACAATTGATGCTCTTTTTTTTTTTTTTTTTTTTTTTTTTATGGTTAGGGGTGCACAGTGTTCGATTTGGATTGAATTGAAAGCTTTTTTGGGACCAAAGCATGTATTACGGTTCCACTATTTTTAAAATCAGACCAAACCATAATGTTCATGGAACCAAACCAAACCAAATCGCGAAAAATCGATTTGGTTTGGTTCAGTTTGTCGGTTTAAGTTAATTTCTTTTTATTTTATTTTTTAAAAATAAAATCTCTTATTTTTTCCTGTATATAATACATCAGGGAACCGATAGTGATCAGATGACAATCTCATATGCATTGTCAATAATATCAGGCACATGTGGAATGTAACAACCCAAATCCCCATGGATCCGGATCATTAAATGGGCCCTAACCCGACCCAAAAACATCCGAGGGCAATACGGTAATTTCACGTTAAATTTAAATGACAAAACCCAAAAAGGGTAAAATGGTAATTTGCCATAATTCCATAAATTGAGGCTCAAGGGTATAACGGTCATTTATTTACATCACATGATAATTAAAATAAGATCTAGGGCAAAACAGTCCTTTTGGGCCTAAAATATAATTATTACATTTATTTGGGTCATGAAAGTACGTACAACTTCCATTGGGTGCCTAATGTAATTTTGGAAATCAAAATAAAATTTTATTCAGAGGCATAGACCAGTCGACTGGTTGGGATTGAACAGTGGGAAACCCACTGGTAGGATACCGATCAACGTATAGGGTCATACGTCGACTGGTTTTGGGGCTAGATACCGGTCGACGTATGGGTGCCATACGTCGACTGGTTTGGGACGTGCATCCAAAATCAGCTACTGCAAGGATACCGGTTGACCGGTTTGGCTATACGTCGACTGGTTCTGGAAGGTTTCCAATTCTATTACCACTGTCCAGTGGAAACTCATACACACTATCCTTTGGTATTTTGACCACTCACGTCACTTCACTTACGTGCAAAATTATGCTTTAACATCAAATATACAACAACCACGTCGTTAACGTAATTAATTACACGTCACTAAAACACACTAGAAGATTAGTGTGAATAAAATGAGTACATAATAACATCAAATAAAATACCACGAGAACCATCAATAACAAGAATCACTACACGTTACTTAATTACACAAAAGGCTAATAGTTGCAAAAATTAAATTACATTATCCAATGGCTAAATTTACAAAATTCTTTACATTCTCCAAAAACTATGTTTAAACATGAAAAGGTCAATTAAAAAATAGCAAAATGATCATCTTTCAATAACTTTCAATTTTGAGGTGGATTGGCATCCGCCAGTTCTTTTCCAAGACCTGAAAAAAAAAAGTATATATATATAGGGGTGAGTATATAGCTCAGCAGGTGACACTTAAGACACAAATCTTGTGTCCAAGTGAATCAAAGCAAAGCATAGGCCAATAGGAAATGGGGATCATGCAACGTAGGGAATCAATACCACATACTACTCAACTCCAAGCACAAACAATGTAATGCAATGAAGTGCAATGCATGCTAATGTCACTCCCCATTTTTATTTTCAAAACCATCACTTTTCAAATGTTAATGTAACCTCCATTGGTAACCCCGCCGCGACGAGATTAGGATTCACTACCATCCCTAGGCCTTTGGTGACTCCACAGCGCCGTCGAGGGACCCGAATAGCTCAACCACGCTAGGGTACTCTCCTTAGTTCCCTCTAGGTTACATTAACCTCCAGCCCGTTGGTAACTCCGCAGCGACCGGGTTTATCAAAACCATTTCTCAAAATTTCTTCTCCCAAAATTCCCCATTTTCATTTCAAAACCATTTCTTCCCTTTTCATGCATCCCAATGACATGTGCATGAATATACATATAAGTTCAACATCAAAATAATGGAAGTTTAGCACAATTTAAAGAACATAATCTCATATATCAATTTCAACATGCTAACACATAGTAATATGATAAAGCATCAACTAAACATACTTTGCACATAAACAAATCATGTTCAAAATTATGAAAAATTTCTAGACATCACTAATATCATTATGGACACAATTAAATTCTCAAATTGAGCATGTTAGCATCCAATGGAGTCATAATTCACCATATCACAAGATAGGAGTGGATTAAGATGCCCCTACCTCAAAGGTGAGCCAAAAACTTAGAAAATGGCAAGAATTTTCGAGATCCAAGGAGTGATCCACATCTGAAATTGCTTGCGCAAGTGCGTAGAGCTCTCCACGCTCTCCGTTTTGCCTCAAACGACACCTAATTTTGATAAAGATTGAGAGAGAAATTAAAATCTCACGCTTGTAACACAAGAGGAAGAAAAGAAAGAAGAAAAAATGAGGGGAAGAGAGAATGCACGGGAGAGAGAAAAATAAGAGAGGAAAATGGGTTTCTAACCCATTATGGTGAAGGTGGTGGGTCCCGCCTGAATTTGATTTATTTTTCCATTTTCTTTTGTTTTTAGTTGTACCATAACACATTTAAATGCACCACACTCAAGATGTTATAAGAATTAAAATGCACAATCGCAAATGGACCCAACCACAATCCCGCGTGTAAAAGTGAAATGACGAAAATGCCCTTGCGGCAAAATTTTTTTGGAAAATTCAAAAATATTGAGATTTGAAAACTTCACAATCTACCCCCCTTAAAGAGATTTCGTCCTCGAAATTTACCCTCCGTAAAGAAAGAGCACAACGGTCACCCATCTTTCAAGAACACCCTCCAAAACTTCGAGACTATGAATCTACCAACATTATTGCCTTTGACAGTGGATGTCAACAAGCAATCACAATCCGTCGTCAGAAAACCTAATGATCACCACCCTATGAGGGTACTCCTCACTTACAATACTATATACAAAACCCGCTGAATTCTATACTCGACTTAAAACTAACATTGGTCCACTCTATACAGCTATATAAGGCTAGTAAGAAGAATGGTCGTAAGACCCTAAACATAACAACGTCCTATCACAAGTCGCTCCTTTAAAAGACAAAACAACCCCAACGAGAATCAGGCTTAACTCAAATCAATACATCTCTGTCAAATTAACGTACACCAGTCATCTAACACATGGCTATGTAACTACATAATCACATAACAACCACCAGTCACGCCTACCGACAATTACTATACAGATCAACCCCAAGATAAGTAAATGATGAATCTCCCAACAACCACACAATCGTGAGTCACCAAAACAATAAAAGGTGTTACCCTGTATTTAAACACAGATCCTCAAAACAAAATTCTCGAAAATCGATGATCGTACCACTAACCGGTTATTAAACACCCGATACCATTCATCACCTTTAGTCATCCAAGATAAATCATGTAAGTTCACTTTGTCACACCAGTATAACACTCAGCACCATACACTCACTATCACTTAGCAAGTCGGAATGATCATTGACCTTTGACCCGACATCATGCCAAAGAAGGATCGATTCAGGAGAAATGGTTGGCCAGGCCATTCTCATCCTCAATCCAATCTCGCCACAGACATCGTT
>JAOTQH010244989.1:0-12361 GCA_025631255.1 Cornus kousa | reverse complement strand
GAGTACTTGAGTCTGCATTAGTTTCTTTTCAATAAAAAATTAATGAAAAAAAGGACCATCAACATCTACAGCAGCATGAAGTAGATTACTGAAGTAACAATACGTATCAACAAAGCCAATAGCATCAGCATAATTATTAAAATATAGTGAGAATATACGTGTTACGGATATAATTGGCTTTTTTAAAAATGAGAGACGGATATAATTTGTTTTTCTACAAATAAAAATGAAAAAACATGAATACTAAATATTATTAAAAATTCAACCACATATAATATTTTTCTTCTCTTATGTAAATAATAAGAAAGAATGACTTGTTACAGATAGATGGAGGACTCTAGCATATTGAAGAGTTTGTAGAAATTGGTAGATTGAAGAACATTTTAGAGGAGTAAAGAATTTGAAGAACATTTTAGAAGAGTAAAGAATTTGTGTTTGTATATATATAAATATTCTAAAAACTAAATTTTCACTGTTGATTGATTGTAATGTATCATAATAGTGGGAGATGATATCTATATATAGGTAGGAGTTACAATTATAATAACATCTCCAAAGAGTGAGAAAGTGAAAAGAATAAAACCCGAACTTGAAGTTTGAGAGAAACTTCAAAATCTATTACGTTAACATGGTATGATGGCAAGTGAACTAAGTATGGTTGGTACATTCATAAACATAGAATTCACAAATATAGTATGATGGTGAGTGGATTAAGTAACGTTGGGTGAATTATATAGGGAATCGCTAATTATAACCCACGTTTCAGGTTTATTTTTGTGCATGCCCCATAATTAAACTTCAAGCATACTCATAAGATATTTCCTTTATTTTTATTTTCAGGAAAGAACAGTTATACTAATAATATTTATTATACTTTTTCAAAGTGATAAGTGATGGTTCAAGTCCATAATGATGCATGAGTTTCTAAAACTTTAAAATTATTACTCAATCTTAATTTTTAGTTTCAAAGATAAATAAGTCCTAAAAAAAATTATAACGACCATAAGATCCTACTTTTAACAAATATTTCTAATTAAATTCAGAATTTTGTTAAGAGTGTCATTTTCTTATTTAAATACTAATTATGCCCTTTACCTTTAATGTGTAATTAGTATCAATTAACAATAATAATGAAAAAGCTCATAGTCTAATTACCAACAAAATTAGCAAAATTATAAAATATTTAACAAGTTATTTATATTAAACAAATTGTAGTAAAAATAAATATTGTAACAAGCCCAAAAATTACACAATTTTTTCATATGCAGTGTATTCTTGCTCAATCAATGAATTATTAAAATCTTTTCACTTTTTTTTTTTTTCCTTTCTATTTTGTATTGTTTTAGAAATAGAAGATTTGAAGAATTAAAGTTAAGTTTATGTAACTAAATTCAAGTCAATGATATGCATATATATATAACTATAACTTGTATCAAGATAGTATAATTTTTTCTTTGAAATTTATTTGAAATTAATGATATTTTATAAATAAATAAATAAAAAGGTAATATTGGAAGAAAACTCAGTGTTCATTCACTAGAAGTAGGATTTAGTTGTCCTAACAAAAATTTATAGGACTTATTGATCCTTGAAATTGAAAAGTAAGACTCATAGGTAATTCTCGGTTTATATATATATATATATATTAGTAAAAAATCCAATTATTTATATAAGAAAGTCGGTATGAATCTAATCACAAACAACTCATGGGCAAAGATAGTATGAGAATCATGAAACATCACCATTTTATCTACAGCCAAGGCTGAATAGATTGGTTTGAAATATAATGAAATCTCTTTTCAACATCGCTGAAGAGATAAGACGGAAGATCATAAAGTCTTTCTTATAACATATGGGGATACGTGGTTCAACTTACTTTTAGCTCGTTTCGAACTCAAAAGCAGGAGTATTTGATTGGGTTGGTAGAAGATTTTACTTTATTTTTTTTTCTATTCTGATACATTTCCCCAAGGCTGCATCTTTTTTCCAATGATTTGGCCTTTTTTGAGTCTGCAGATATTTGACGCAGGTGCTCCTCAAAATCTTGCGGTTCTGCAACAGTTTGTACTGGAAACTTTTCAAACTCGTTTAAGTGAAGGGGACATTCTACCTTCTCAATATCTGTCTCAAAATCTGTTTCAATAATATGCGAAAGAGCTTCGGAATCTGAACCCATATCAGAATCCATCAAAGGATCATCCTCCTCAGGGCATTCATCATTTCTATCCATTATCTCTCTCAACTTATCTGAATTCTCCAGCTGTGGATTTAAATTGCCTCCACAGTTAGCGGCAGTGCTGTCGATGCCAGTCAAGGGGGTTTCTTTAACAGCCTTGAATTTGTTTTCAACTTTGATTGCAGCCTTTGCCTGAAGCAGCTCAAGCTCCTGCTCAAGTCTCGGAATATTTTCTTCTGTGGATGTCAAGCACAATCCCTCCACTCAATCTCGCCAGTTATGCAGCAATCTCCTTGACCTCCTCTGGTGAGAATGTCTTCACCACCACCTTCAAGGTCTGGTGTTTCTTCCAATGCAAGTGCGTGTTTAGGATTACACCCTGGTATATTCCTCGTCTTCAAACAGGCACGTATTTCTTACTCTTGATGCCCATTTTCAAAAAGTAGAAGTGCCCTTCAGGTGGATCAAAATCTCCGGATCATGGGTTGTTTCTGAAGAATCTTTAGGTTCGATCTTTTTTAGAGCATCAACAAGTCTTTCCTCTTTCTTCCGAGCCTGGAAAGAGATTACATGATCCATCATATGACCTTCAACTATAGGTGCAGTCCACAAGGAAATGCATTTAGGAAAAAGAAAATGAACTGGACTGTATAAACGTACTAACTGTTGAAAACATCAATAAAAAAGATTTGTTTTCTCAAACATATGACAGCTTGGTAGAAATTTCAAAATTTTAAGCCAAGAGTTAGTCCTAATCTAAACTAAGAACCGTTATAAGTATAAGAAACTCCGTTACTTTTGTTCTCCGCACTTCATTGAATAAAGCAGACAATTTACTAGTCAAGCTTGCAATTGCCATCCTACCAATGGCAACAAGAGATTTTTGGATCCAACCAATGGTATCCTAGTGTTTCGTATTTACATCATACTGATTGTTTGTGAGCATAGCATATCATTTTAAAAATTTTATTAATTTAATTGTTGCAATAATTTCCAAGAAAGCTATAGTCAATCTAATTTTAATAAGAAACATTCTCTGCAGAAGCATCCATACTTATGTTTAAGTATTGACTCGATGGCTGAAAATTTATGAACAAGAGCGTAAATGCTGCTGGTAAATGCAATAAAATAGCTCATACAAATAGCATATAAATATGACTATATAGTTCAACGCAAATGATATGTAGCAGCTTACAAGAATATCAACAATGCATGAGGCTTGTCTATAGAGCTCCTGGCATCCCAATTCGCATATACCATGAGAACGGAATCTAAATTATGTCGGCCAGTGATTGGTTAGACACGCTTGATGGGCTATAAACAGGAACTCTCATGCTACACCATGCATCAAAATGATTTGTAGCACCCATGTAAGAGAATGGCAATATTCAAAAGGGATGCAATCAGTTGATTTCCAAGGTAGAAAATAAAATGAAGTGCCTTTGTCGGGTACCCATTGTGTATCTTAGATAGTTCTCTTAGATTGAAATATATAATAATAAAAAAGGATTGGAAACTTACCTTCCTCAATTTGTACTAATATTTTTCTTCTGTGGTAATTCTTTCATACTCTTTCTTCTTCTTCCACCCAAAGAACTTCAACCACCTTACAACTGCTCTTTCCCCCTTCAATTTCTTTCTCTTGGGTTTAACATCACAGGCACCATTGGCACCGGTGCTGCTTCCAGTGTGGTCTGCTGGCTCCACAACTTTGTCAACCTAGCTCATTCCGGATAATGAATCATCCTCACCACTACCATCCCCACCCACACAACCGCCGCCATCACTATCTTTATTCCGGCTGATGAACCCCATAAAATTAAAATGAGGGTTTTAGTGAGCATTCCTCCTATTAAAGAACACCATGCTGCACAAGTCAAAAGGCAAAAAAGGCTTGCTCATTTACATGGAACAATGAACTAATCTTATGCATCCAACTGATGCCAGTCATTTCGAGATAATGCAATTAAAGTGTCTTTTTTTAAAAACGAACACACCTTTAAGTATATCAAAACTCATTAATAGTCTAACTGTCTAACCAAATATATATATATATATATATATATATATAGACATACAGCTCATCAAAATCGAAATAAGAAAATCAAAGAAAACTGGTTTCTGGAGAAAAAAAATCATTTTTTCATTAATAAATGCATCAGTGCAACTCAGGTGACTACTTGGAGAAACTTAAAATCCTGAGAGAGTAAGTGTAAGATCTTTGTTATGAAATAATGATCGAATAGGAGTTTATAAGAACAAGAAAAAAATAATGACAAGAAAATAAATATGGCACACACAAACGAGACAAGGATTTTTACGTGGCTCACCCTCACAAATAGGGTTACGTCCACGGGCGATGATGATTTGTATCACTACAAAGAAGAAGATTACAAATTAAAAAACGTTTTGGTTCTTCCCCACAATAATCCTTTTCTCACACCACTCACTCAACACTTAAGAAATACCCCAAATAGTATATGGTTTACACAAAGAGAGAAACCCACCCAAATACAAATTTTAACTCTCTCTTGAAGATTGTACACACAAAAGGATTTCTCACACACACAAAACCAATATACTTTCTTGATTCAAATATTGTCTTACTCTTGGATGTCTCTCGGATGCTTCAAACTATGGAGGACAAAGGCTATTTATAGCCAAAATGGGACACCAAAATGAGGCTACTTGGTGACCACTCAAAAGACTTGTTGGGCAAACATTCTTGGTGGCCAAGAATCTTGATGACATCATGGGTGATGCAAGCCTCAAATTGAGCCATATGTTCAACAATCTTGATAGTATAATTCCAATAAACTTTGAAGCAACAGGGGTATTTTTAAGCCAATTGGGAGCTATCCCTTGGAAATCAACAGTCTTGAACTTTTATGGAGATTTATGTTATGTTTGGTCAAAAACTAAAAGTAAATAAATCATAAATCCCCCTGAGAAAAAATTAACAGGGGTATTTTTTAATTTCAAAGTCAAAAACTAAAAATAAATAAATAAGGTCAATTTTGTAAGGTATGACTATTAACATTATGTCCATTAAGGGAGTATACAAAATTACTATATTTACCATAATAAAAAAATTAGTTTTAAATTCAAAATTACTAAATGACAGTTGACAACTCTGCACATTCCATGGTAAAAAACTGCCTGTTACTAAACAGCCCGCACATGGTTTACTAAATTTTCACTACCACTTACAAGTTCAAATGAATTCCATAATAGCATCCCAAAAAAATGCCAAAACAATATATGTACACCAAGCATACGACAGAGTAAGGATAAAATTTATACTTAAAACATACACATACTAGTTCAAAATTCACCTGTACATTATTATTTTTTTTTTTTCAAACTTTATATATTAGAAGGGCCATTCAAATAAATCACTATAAGATGCAATATAGGAGTAACCTTGCGCACTGATGAGATCATCGAACTTGTCGATATTTGGGATTGCAAGCAACTTAGGCATGAGGTGATTCCAGAAATAGCCCAGAGCAAAACCTTCACTGTCTCACCGGCTTTCCTGAGCTCGTCTTGTTAGGAATTATGTCTCAAATTCTCATTATTATTTGTTTCTATTTTAGAGTATATTTTTTATGGTAATTTCTTATAGAGACGTGAATTGGGCTCTAAGAAATTGTAATCCTAGTTCACAAAGGAATTAGGTATGTGACTCTATAAATAGACACTTAGGTTATTGTTAAGAGTGATGAGTTGTGAGAGATGTAGCCTCATGAAGGAGTACGTTGATGGTAGGGGTGAGTTACGGGTTTGGTAGAGTGAACACTGTGGTGAAAGGGAGTTTCGTGGAGTACATGGAGAACTCGGTCAAGAGGTTGTGTGCATGGTCCGGTGTTGATATTCTCTACTATTATAATATCTCTACATATATAGTGAATCTCTTCTCATCCGTGGATGTAACCCTGATTTTGAGTGAACCACGTATATATCTTGTGTTATGGTTTGAGTTGTTTTTTTCCTTTCTTTCTTTTGCTTCCGCTGTGCCCCAACATAGATCCCCTTAGTCCAATAAAACTTGTATGATTAGTAGTATAAGGGATTGCTGCACAGAGGAATCTTGCTAACCCAATGTCACCAACATGTGCAGTTATTTCATTGTCTAAAAGAACATTGCTTGGCTAGAGCTCATAGTGTACTGTTGGGGTGTGGCATTGATGATGAAGATAATCTACAGCACAAGCCATATCAATAGCAATACTTACGAACGGGCCAGTGGTCTAGCGATATCAGGCTCCTACTTCTTAAAAGGAGGTAAAAGATTCGAATCTCGGTAAAGACATATGTGTATGAGTGCTAACTAGGAAAAAAAATAGTAATATTCAATCTCTGAAGAAATTTTAAGTTCTTGGGCACGTCATGTGTGAACTCTTCCGTTCGATTTGGGTGCAACCACTCCTCTAGACTACCTTTTCCTATGAATTCGTAAACTAAGGCCTTGAAATCATTACCCTGATGATCAACACTTGAACATGCAATTATCACCTTAGAAGATTCTGATGTCTATGTTTCGCAATGCCTCACACTCAGCCAAGAAACTCTTGGAAGCCCTATGGTGCGCAAGGTTAAGTACCTTCATGGCAATAATGGATCTATTCCGATGTCTATGTTTCTCCTGCGTGTATGATAAGTAGAGGATAATTAGCTCCCCGCACTATTAACTGTCAGTTGGAACAACTGATCAGTGTGCATACATGTATGTACTATGCACATGCAATCCATATGGACAACAGATATATAAACACAACGGATCAGGTTTTAGTTTGATTAATATGAATTTGATTAAAAAATCAAATTATAAATTCACTGCTCATGTCTGAATAAACTCAGATCAAGAGGCCAATGTAAATTAATAAGCATGAAGTACATTAATTTAGCAATTGATAGCATTGAGGTCATATATTGAGATCCAAATATCACTGGATTTTAAACAATTATTTAAATGAAGATGCAAATATGACCAACAGATTCAAACCAAATTCTATGCAGAACATAAAATCTAAATCAATCTCTATGTGACATGCATATGGTCTACAGCTACAAATCCCTTTTTGTTTCATGTCAGCAAAACACACACACACACACATATACGAGGAAGCTTATGAACCTCATGACTATTTGATTATTTATCTAGAAGCGGCTTACCTGGTATGAAGTTTTGGATAGAGAACTGAATCCATTTCTTTTACTTTCAATCAATTATAAGACGATGATATTAATACCTGTTGATTGGGGTGCAGTCATAGTTTTTCGTGCTCCATGTATTCCTGTCCCACGGAAAATATCCCTGACTGAATGTAACTCAACTGCTACATCAGTAATGTTCATTCTTTCATTGGCCAATTCTGTAGAACAAGCTACCCCGATTTCAAATATTGAAACCAAGCAACCTTGAAATTTTTGGCCTTTTGTGATGCTTTGATTATTGGTACCGGCTTGGCTTGCAAGCTCATCATTTGCATTTTCCTGGAGGAGTACGGGATCTACAATCTCTTCGACTTTCTCAGGCAATGTGGCCTTGACAAAGTCACGAAGGTTTAAACCATCTCTAAACATGTCATCGGTTGGTCTCTTCCCAGTGAACATTTCCAAGAGGAGGATGCCAAAGCTATATACATCACCCCTTGTTGACACCTCACTTCCCATACCATACTCTGTAATGCACATGACTATAATTATAAAGGATTTTAATACAAAAATATATTTAAGAAAGAACTCTTTAGTATACATTCTCTTGGTATGGAAAAATTGGACAAATTAATTTGTCAAGGAGATATTGCTTTTGACTTCCATAGAAAGGATTTGTCTCATTGAAATGAAAACATGGAATTATGATTCTTACACGTACTAGCAAACAACTAATCAAACACAAAACAAATTTCAGTTTAGCAGCCATCATAGGCCAAATGCAAATCCATTAATTCTTAATGAAATCCACAAAAGGGCATTTTGAGAAAGAATTATTTTTTATCCTCCAACAAGAACCATTATCAGTTTGCACCATTTGTATTGGCATTTGAAACTACAGCCGAGGGTTTTTATTGTTGTATTCTTGATAAGAGTTCTGTTTTCTCTGCTTTATGTATTTAATTTGCAATTAAATCCATTGCATATGAAATGCTCCAAAATAAATAAACAATATGGAAATAGAAAGAATAAGTAAAACAATTAAGAATTGTCAAAAAGTATGCCTACCTGGAGCAGTATAACCGACAGATCCCCTTACTCCAATCGAGCTTGTATGATTAGCAGCATCATAGGTGGTTGCAGCAAGGAATTTCGCCAACCCAAAGTCACCAACATGTGCAGTCATTTCATCATCTAAAAGAACATTGCTTGGCTTGAGATCACAGTGTACTATTGGTGTTTGGCCTTGATGGTGAAGATAATCTACAGCACAAGCCATATCGATAGCAATATTCAATCTCTGAAGAAAGTTTAACTTCTTGGGCTCCTCATGTGTGACATCTCCACTTGGATTTGGGTGCAACCACTCCTCTAGACTGCCTTTCCCATGAACTCATAAACTAAGGCCTTGAAGTCATTACCTTGATGATCAATACTTGAACATGCGGTTATCACCTTCAGAAGATTCCGATGCCTAATGTTTCTCAGCGCCTCACACTCGGCTAAGAAACTCTTGGAAGCCCCATGGTGCGCAAGATTAAGTACCTTAACGGCAATAATTGATCCATCGTGATCAAGGATTCCCTTATAAACGGACCCAAAACTACCCATACCAATCAAATTGGCAGCAGAGAATCCATCAGTAGCTTTAAGCAGACTTTGATAAGACACTTTTAAGAGTGAATTTGCTAGTGAACCTGAAGAGGGAACCTTTTTTGTCTTTGTAGACCATAAAAAATATAGAACAAACAACAGCAAAATTAGTCCCACAAGCCCGCAAGATATAGTGATTACTAATTTTAAGGAAACAGCTGATCTCTTTTTTCTAGATCCTTTGGATTTGCATACAGGTAGCATTAGTTCAGGTATACCACCGCATAGCTTACTATTTCCTGTGACTGAAATTGCACTTGCATTCTTGAAGATGCCCTTTTCTGGTACCCTACCCTCCAAATCATTAAAAGATAGATTCAAATTCTTCAAAACCTTGAACCCCTCCAAATATTCTGGAATTTCACCAGAGAAGTTGTTGTGAGATAGATCTAAGCGGTTAATACCTCGCAAATATCTCAAAGATGAAGGAATGATCCCTTGAAAAAAGTTTCTGTGCAAAAGTAGGATTTCCAATCCTACACAGCTACCAAGAGAGACAGATAGCTCACCGGATAACTCATTGTCAGAGACATCCAAGTATTCAATATTTTTCAAATTTCCAACTTCCATTGGAAGAGAACCAGTCAAATGGTTTCCAGAAAGGCTTAGCCCTATTGATAATAATGAGAGACTAAAAATCTGTAGTGGTATTGTACCACTAAGGTCATTTTGACTAAGATCCAATTGTACCAATTTCTGGCATGTTCCAAGACTAGAAGGGATGTTGCCACTAAGATTGTTTTCACTTAATTTAACTCTGGTTAAAAGAGTTATATTTCCAAAAGAGACGGGGATATTTCCAGACAACTTGTTTTTTTCAAAAAAAACTTCTTGTAGCTTTTGAAGCCTACCAATGTCATGGGGAATGCTACTTGTAAATTGATTGGTTGCCATATCTAAGGCCTCCAGGCTAACAAGATTCGACATCCCTGTTGGAATGTTTCCATATATAAGATTATCTGCTAAAGTCATGATAAAAAGCTTAGTAGAGAGGTTGCCGATTGATTCAGGCAACTTCCCTCCAAATTTGTTGGCATGCACTTGCAATATCTCTAGACTGGTGGCATTGGTCAAAGATGATAGAAAGTTCAAGTCGTTGGCTTCGCCACTTCCAAGATTATTGGCGGAAATTACAAACTTCTGAAGTTTGTACAGCTTTTCCAAAGTAGGAACTTTTCCTGTAAGCCTGTTTCTATCGGCAAGAAGGACCCCTAGATTTGTTGCATTTGATATTGAAACAGGAATGGAACCAATGAAATAGTTGAGTGCAAAGCCAAGGAATTGAAGGTTTGGAAGTGTAATGCCAAAGCTTGAGGGAAGACTCCATTGAATTTGGTTATTTGTCACATCAACAATATTGCGAGAAGAGTGATTAAAAAGTGAAGGAGGGATCTCACCTGACAACCTATTTCCACCCATCGCCATAAAGCCAAGGTTTGGCAATCTACACAGAGCGTCCGGAATGCTCCCTTCTAAATTGTTTAGAATTACATAAAGAACCTGAAGAGACGATAAATTTCCCAAAAAAGGAGAAAGGCCTCCCGTTAGATTGCTATTTTGAATAGCAATCGCTTGAAGCTTTGACAAGGAGCCAAGCTCTACAGGAATAGCTACCAGATTGTTGTAAGAAGCAGCAAATAAAATGAGGGAAGAACAACCAGATATGTTGGCTGGTATTTCACCTTCAATTGAATTATTTTGCAGCCTCAAGTACTGCAGTCTTTTCAAACGGCCAATTTCGGGAGGGATGACATGGTTGAAGCTATTGTTGTGGAGGTGTAGTATCCTAAGGAAGCTCAAATTTCCTATGTGTGGAGAAATAGATCCCACTAGCTTATGGGAATGCAAGTCCAACATGGTAACTCTCTGGTGTCGGTGACCGCATGTAACGCCTTGCCACTGGCAGAAGTGAACTGATTCGTTCCATGAGCTCAATGTCTGGAAGGGATCATTGGTTATTTTGGCTTTGAATGCCAGTAATGCAAGTCGGTCTGTTTCATTCCCTCCAAGTCTAGAAGTTGCCATGGTGACCGGAAGGCCTGAATGCAACAAGATTATGCAACATACAATAATAAAATAGATGAAAACATTGAAAACTGACCTTGATACAGTTAAGCCCAAGTTCAGAATCCCCATCTTAGTTTTTCTAAGAACTAGTGATTTTCCAACACAACTTAGCAGATGAGATAAGATTTGACACATTTATAGGAAGTGTGGTCAATGAAGTCAACCATAAAAATAAAAAATGTGGACCACCGAAGATGGGTGAGTATACAATTCCCTCAAAAGTCTTCTGAAGTTGTATGTCTGGTTAGGAGATGGGTTACATCAGGAGTGGTAAAAGTCCTTTTTAGGCTGGACTTACAAGGCAACGGGTCAGCGACAAGGAATCTTAATGCAATATCGCTCATTCAGCCTCTATCTATCAGTATCAGCAGTGGTTGCTTAATTCTTTGGCTAAATTCAATTGAAATTTATAGAGTGCCTTTTGGTCCTGTAGTTTATGAACTCTGCCAACTATGAAATACTAAACAGAGCGTGCGCTAGCAATGAGATCGATTGGGCTACTAAACAAAAAAGCTAACACAAAGAGTAGAGAGAGAAGCAGCATGTTTTCGTAACTTGTGTTTTTAAAAGGTGAAAACTCAAAAGGTTGCAATTACAAACAGATTGAATGGAAATAGTATCAATCAACATCTATGTTTTTGTATTTTTTTTTTTTTTGGTTTGAAATTTTTTTAATCTTATTATTATTTCTGAATAGGTCGTTGAGTGTGTATATATATATAATTACACAGTTGCTGTGTTTGTGTTTTCAACACAAAGAGTAGTGTGTGGTGTTGATGGAAAAATAGAAGTCAAATTTGGCGTTCGCTTGCGTACAGTGAAAGGGAGAAGAGATGATATGTGTGGGGTAGACGTGAATGACAATGACGTGTCTCTCCATTGATTGAAAAAGGACAAGGATAGAGTTGTTGATCAATAATTAAATAAGTTATGGAAAATGATATGTTTTTTTGACGACAATGTAGCACCCGATTTATAATCGACTTGCGTAAAAAATTTACGCGGCCAGACTTCTTCCTTCCATCGATTTCGAATTTCAGTAAACCTCATATCCAATTTCACCATCGTCTTTTCCTCCCCCACCTTCTTCTTCTCCATCTTTCCTAGACCAATTTCAATCCGGCGTTCACCTCACTTTCGTCCTTTCCAACTTCACCTCATGCTCTGTAATTATAAAGGATTTTAATACAAAACTACATCATAGAAGAAAGAACTCTTTTGTATACATTCTCTTGGTATGGAAAAATTGGACAAATTAATTTGTCAAGGAGATATTACTTTTGACTTCCATAGAAAGGATTTATC
>JAOTQH010244978.1:0-12363 GCA_025631255.1 Cornus kousa | reverse complement strand
ATAACTTGCATATTTTTAAAAAAAAAAAATAATAATAAAAAATAAAAATAAAAATTTCTAAAAATTGTAAATGTTTACAAACATGGAAAAGGAAAATATAATTTGTATATTTGTAAAAATAAAAATAATAATAAAAATAAATAATTGACCCGTGAAATCTAACCAACCCGCCTAAAATATTGATGTTTTAAAAATAAATTTTTCTTAAAAATTTTGATTTACAAACATGGAAAAGGAAAATGTAATTTGCATATTTGGAGGGGGGAAAAAAAAAAAATTGACCCATGAAACCCTCCGACCTGCCCAAAATATTCAGGTTGGGTTATGAACATAACATATTTTGGGTAAAATTTGGGCTAGCCGAACCCAACTCGATTTCGGACCCGATTTCAAGCTGAGGTTGGGTTGAGCCAGCCCAACTTATAGCACTAATCGTGAGTGAAAGAATTTTAGAGAGAGAAATAAGTTAAGTGCAATATACAATAGATGTGTGTTGTGTGTCTATTATGTAATGGGTGAAATATGGGTTGAATATTGGTAATCATATTCAACCCATCTTGACCCTCAAATTAAGTGGTTAAAAATTAACCAAACATTTTTGACCAATCTTAAATATGGTTCACCCAAAATATTTAAAATGTAGACGGATATGGACTGCTTGGTGGGTTGTGACCCATTTTGTCACCCCTAATCCAAACCATGCTCAAATTCTCAAATTACAGCACCAAGTAATTTCCTAAATTGGTTCTATACATGAGCAACAACTATTATTATAACGGCCCATATCGTGGACCAGCTGTAAGTTGATTTATTGTATTGGGCCTAAAGCCCAATCAAGGTTTTAAAACCCTCGGCCTCATTCCCGCTCTGTCTCTCCACTCGTCTTCACTAAACAGAGTCGAGTCGGAGACCCAGCACTCCCCTCCCTCTATATATGTTTATGTATATATATATAAACACACACATATACACACAATTTTAGCAGAAATGGAAGAAGAAACGGTGAAGGTTGTCTCAATTTCTGAGTTGCTCCAGCGTTCTTGCCCACTCACAGGTGCATCATCGCTCACTACCGGTCGTTCGATATCTTCTTCTTTTGAACTCCGACGGTCCGGTGAACCTCTAAAACCCTCCGGTCCCGTCGATCCCAATCTCCACAACCGAAACCCTAACCCTAGATTTCTCAAATCTTTGAATCAACCGACTATCCTCATCGGAACCCTAACCCTCCCTACACATGACAACCCTTCAGCTTCAGATACGACTCTTCGGTGCTCAAGAACCAACTGCTTCTTATTCTCTGATGGTTTATCCACAATATGCTGCGACATTCTTGAGCTCGATCTTCGAATCCTCGGGAAGAAAATCCACGTTCTCGCTTGGAATTTCATTCCATTTGGATGTCCCGGTGGGTTTTTGGAAATTATCAGATGGAGTTTTCCGGAATCTTCAGCTGGGCTCAGCCGGTGTTCTTCAAAGCGAGAAGCTTTTCCGTTATTTTCAGGTTCTTCAGTTGATTGCAAAGAGAGTTCCAAAGCTCGATATCGCATTCTAGGTGCTATAGAGTCAGTTAGTCCAGTTTCTGTTGTTCCATGTACAATGGGGGTTAGTAGTTCTCGTAGCAATTCGGGGCAGAATTCCAGTGGTCCTGGAAATCTTCGGGGTTTCCTTGCTAGAATTATGGTTTGTGACTGCAAAGTATGTAGCTCCAAAGATTTGGCAGTGGATTTGAATGACACGCTTCAAGGAAAAAATCATCATTTTTTTAGGCAATCTGTGTTTGTATACTTTTCTGGGTATGCTTCATCTTGGTATCCTGTAATTTCAAAGCTGATTGGGAATGTTGTTTCACTATTGGGATTGAAAAAGAAGTTGGTTTACATAGGGAAGGAAGACTCTCAGCTGATGTATGTTAGTACAGAGAAAGCTTCACTGCAAATCCATGAGCTGCAAAATCAGTGGATTCCGGCTATGAAGACTGTAATTAAAGGTAAGGGTGAATGTGGTGCGTATATTGGCACTGTCACGGGCATTTACATGCAGGGCATGGTTGTTGAGTTAGACCAAGATGTGTGGCTTATAGTAACAGATCAGCTACTCACTCCGCCACTTTCTCTAAGAGTCGGCGCGATTGTAAGTTAACTTACTCTGACAGATCATTGCTTTGAATTCACTTCAATAAATTTTTGTGTCTAGTTTGTGTACGAGGTAGGTTGAGATCTCGCATGGATGACAAGAGTTTATGGTATTGCTTCTTTCTAATTGATGGCTTCTTCACAGGTATCTCTGAGAAATGTCCATTTTGTGAATCCAAATTTTTCTTGGACTAAAGTACTTATACTTGGCGCTTGCTATAAAACTAGCATTATTGTTGAATCCTTTTCCCCCATGGAAACTGGGTAACGGCTTCTGCATTGAATTTTAATTGTATCTATCTTAAGTAAACTATTAAGTAAATTGCCTTCAACCATGTTTAAAAATCATCATATTTGTGCTGCAGGTGCTGTATATATACACAATCTCAGAGCCTTTTGGGGAAGTTTATTAACAAGTTGGCATTTTCTGCAAGATTATGGTTGGGAAATATTATATGCTGCTGAACATTGTTTGCGTGTTAGATATTTATGATTGACTCATATATCTACATGCTTGGGTTTCAGGGTATTACTTCTGGTTGCATGTTTCAAGAAGAAGTTTAATGGGATTTTGTCTGAGAAGGAAATCTTAGGATCAAAACATGTAACTTTCTCACTTTGGCTCTTATTAAATAATTTTTCACTGTTTTCAAAAAAAAAAAAAAAAAAAAAAAAAAAAGTTTGCACTGGGATGAGGTTTTTTGTTTAACTTTGATAGCCATTTTTTTTTGTTGTTGCATAATGTTATGCTAAGCTGATGTGAACAGTTGCAAGGTGTTACCAGAAGGAAGGACTGGTACAAACATATGCTCGTTCAAATTTGCCTTCATCAGTGTTTCGATCTCGGGTAAATGGATAAATCTTTTGTGTTAAAGATGGCATTGTTATGGTTTTCTCTATTTTGTTGCCACCTTTTCATATTCAACTTTTTTTGGCAGCAAGGGGTACTTGCAGAATATTGTAAGCATCACTCATGTGGATGTGGCAGTGAACCAAATTATGGTTACCTGAAACTGGTGAGTTTAGTGCGACAAGTTCGTGGGAAATTCTGTGATTTTATAAACTGCATCTTCTTTTTATTTTCATTTAATCTGGGAGATACAGCCATATAACATTGTTATAGAGAGTTGGGAATTCTAAATGAGTGAAAACTAAAGTTTTATTGTTGATGCCATTCTTTAGGTGGTGCCGATTTCTAACTTTGTTAGTCATTGTGAGACAACATGGTTGAGATTGCTGTTAGAAAAGAAGAATGGTTGTGATTTAATTTGTAATGGCAACCAATATAGCTTCCTGTCCTGTGAAGGGAGATCTTCTGGTCAACCACTCAGAAGGTTTCTCCAAAGTGAAGATGTCGGTGTTGTTTTGCTTGGAAGTTTAAAGGTTAGTATCTAAAGTTTTTTTTTTTTTATTATTATTATTATTATTATTAGTTTTACACAATTACACAATTTATTTCGCTGTATTTTCTCATATATAAAAAGTGGGTGTGCATATATATGGAAGTAAAGCATGTACATGTATGGTTGAACAAGGGTAGTGATGTGGAAGATGTGAGGAGAGAGACAGAGGACAATAGTGACCCAAAGGTTTAGGTAACCATGGAAAAGAGAGATACTGCTATATAAAAGTTTATTCTAAATATTTGCATTGATCTGGTCGAGAGAATGTACTACTGCAGATGATACCATAGGTTATGCATAAAAATTTAACAGATCGAGTAAAGGTTATTTATTGTTCATTCAGATTTCCCAATCTTCTGGAAAGTTGCAGTTGACTGACGCGACTGGCAGCATTGATGTTGTCATACCAGACCTTTCATCAACTTGGAGTATTAATAGCATATATCAGGTGATGATGGTGTCATCATTTTCTTGGTCTTATCACATCTGCTTGGAATTTTACTTAAGGTGCAAGGTATTTGTTTGACATAATTTTAGTTGCTGCTATTGATCTAAGCTTGCATTTCATTTTCAGGTAAATGATTTCACTCTTGTTACAGAAGGAAAACATGAAGAGGTTGGACATTTAGGATTGTTCTTCAAGAACTCATTCTCGTGTAGAAGTATTTTCAACTGGGTTCCATTAGCGAGAGAGATAAATTTAGCAATTTATCTTCATTTCTATTTGAGAAGCAAAAAATCTAGCAATAGCCTCTTCTATCCTTCCATAAATTGGAAGGGAAACTTTGAGGAGCTTGAAAGTGGTGGATATCACTTGCTTTGGGTGACTCACAAATTTCCTCTGCTACAAAAGGTGTGTGCCTTTTGTATTCTTGTATGTATTGCTGATCTATTCGTAATTGCTGCAAATAATATATTGTCTGTTATCTCCTTGAGCAAACCCTTCCCCTGTTCATACATAAGAGGAAAAAAAATTAAAGGTTGTAAAAGCTGCAACCACAATTGTGCGTAGTTGTTGTTTCTCCTAATTAATATTTTTTTATTTATCATTTTCACAGTTTCAAAGTGAACTAGTTACTTTAAACAAGTCAGGCATGTTTGCCGAGGCCAATGTCTTGCCTTGGGATTTGTTTCTTGCTGGGAAAGATGGAGATACTCGTCAAATTAAGGCCTCGGTGGATCAACTGAAAAATTCCATGGAACATTATGCTGATAGAGATTATGAGGAATGTGTTTCTAGTAAGAGATATAAAATTGATCTGACATCTGGTTTTAGCAATTCTGAAAAAGGATCATGTGACAATCCGAATTGTTGTTCCAGTGTTTACAGTAAATCTCATGGGGACTGGAATTGTTGTAATTTGAGTTCACTTGAAATTCCATGTTTAGTTACTGTTAGAAGTGTTCACGACTATAGCCAGGTTAGTTCAGGATTCTTGCGTTGCAGAAAATCTAATGTAAAGGTTGGTACTGGTTACAAATCAAATGCATGGAAAGTATTACTGGAGTTCACGTCTGAGAGCTTTTGCAAGTATCAGGTGTGTAATATTAGTTCGTTTTTGCCTTAATTAGTTTAGGCCCTTTAGGGTGATGGTAGTACCGTATTTAATTCTTCCACTTACATTACAATTCTACTTGAGTTCATCTTCATCTAAATTGCAGCTGCTGCAAATTGGTGGTTATTACATCATAAAGCACCACAAAGAAGACACAATGTGCACTTGTAGTGACTCCAATTATATCAGTGGTGGTAACATAGTTATCACTGGTAGAACAAATCTATGGAGCCTTTCATTCTATTCTGACGAGGTTGTCTCAGATACCAGACTATCACGTATTCTTTCACTCAATGATTCAAGTGTCAGCAACAATGAGATTCTATCTGAAGGATCTCATCAAATTGAAGGACCACTCCTGAGATTTGACGAGGACTGTCCTAAAGCCTTTTCAGATATCCATATTTATCTCCCTACTGATGCTATCAATGTCTTGGAGGATGGTCTGGTCAAGCCATCTTTCACACCTGAAGAGGTGGGTAATATTTCTCAGTGCACTGGGACCCTGGCCACTGCATCAGTGCAATCTTGTCGAACTTCTGGTTCTGATTACATGTTGCCAGAGGGAACTTTAATATCTTTGCATGGATATGTGGCAGCTGTTCATAATTCTGATTGCAGTTCTCTTGCTGCAAACTTGAGCGAAATCTCTAAAGATATTCCCCAGGATAAATCCTTTCAAGGAATGACCAGCAGTGTCTGTATCCTTGTTTTGGCAGGCCATCGCATTGTAGGTGCCACCTTTACCATATTCTCCTTTTCTATTTTCATAATTATATAAAATTTGGGTATCTTATTGCAATTCCCAAATCAATTAGGTGCGGGTTTTTGGTGCTCTAAGTAAACATGCTTATCTTATTGGATTTGGACCCGGTGCAAATGCAACCTTTCACAGAATTCTTGTATTGAGGTAAGTAAATTCTCGTATAAGTAGGTGATTATCCTTGAACTTGAAACCTTTTTTTTTTTTTTTTCTTTCCATTTTCTAGTTTTATTTTTCACTAAAATTCATGGAATCTTACCACCTCTATATAATATTTGTTTTGAAACCTGAAATCGATTACCTCCTTCAAAATTTCAATGCACACTAGTGCTTCAGTTTGCTCTTAGGCATACTCAATATTTCTGACTTGGAATTGCAATAATAAAATTTTAATACAGACACAGTATTAACCTTGGTCAGAATCAGCATCCAAGTGCACAGTGTATACTTGCATTGCCAACTTTCAGTTCCAATATTATACCTATTCTTCAATGTATTACAATGTTCTCCATACATAAGTTCATAACTCATACAAATATAGGCTCCCCTCAAGATATTTTCCCATGTAATTGACTAAATCTTCTTTTTTTTTTTCCTAGTAGGCAGAATGAACTTATGTTGACAGCTGTATCTTTCATCGTTATCAACTCCATAAGGGTGGTCAATGACCACTACAGTGACAATTTTTGCAATCCATCAGTTGCTTCAGGGTTAGACAGTCCTGAATTTTTGGATACTGTTCCTTCAGGTTTGATTTCAGAAATAATTCAGCAGTTGGAGAGTAAGCCAATACAGTTTCATTGTCGAGTAAGTCAGTTCAATCTATAAAATCTCAAGCTCCTCGTTTTCATTTTCTTCGTCAGACTCCGTGTGGCTTACCAGATGTAAATTCTTACTATGCAAATTTTTGGCTTTTAAATTTAGATGTCACCTGTTTCGACAGGTTGTAGCTGTTTATATCCTGGTACTTGAGAAGAACAAAGAAGTCATTTATTCCCAGTCTGGGATTAACTCGAGCTCTGCTGTGGTTAATATACCTCTTGCTGGTTTTGTACTTGGTGTGCTCCAATGTCTATGTTACCAACTTCCCGTAGATATATATATATATATATATATATATATATGTGAAACTAATTTTTGTGGGGGAGGTAGTCTTGTAAAAAAGTGCCATCAAATTTTTGACTACTTGAGCGCTCTTGTTTTGAGGAATATTTTTTCCCCTTGTTCCAACGCAACCAGAGTAACACACACACACACACACAATCAAGCATACCTGTCAAGCTATAGTGGCAGCAGCTTTGCTAATCATTGCAGATAGAAGGAAATTAAAAAAAAAGTTGTAGCTCGGGCCATCTTCACAATTGCAATGACTAGGAGGCACTGATCTTCTCCGTATTTTATTTTTAAAATCCTTTCATAGAGAGTTTTTTTTTTTTTTTTTTTGGAAAAATCCTTTCAAAGCAGATGCCTGCAGCCCCACTGTTTGATTCTTCATGCCAGGATCTTACACTGTCTGTTGGGTTAGATAATGTCTTAAGCAGCTGGGGTGAAAACCTTCTCAAGTTCATATTCCTCAATGCTTGCTTGGGCGCCTTTTGGGTAAGTTCTTAATTGGACATAAACATGGTTATGTTTATTATACCCCCAGCCAGAAGTACAAACAAGTATATGATGCTTATAGCCACCAGCTGGAAACGGAATATTAACAACAAAATTTCAATTTCGTAGTGTCTAAAAGTTTGAAAGTTCTGAGTTTTTCTGGCTATCACATGAAGTGGATTTATTGGTCGTCTTTCTAACACCACAAATAACAAAATATAGAGTTTGTTTTTATTGAAACTATAAAATAGCATCAGTTTTTAGTATTGGGAACAAGATATACTCATTTAAAATGCTGTAAAAAATATAAACGTATCCAATGGAAATGCTTTTTCACAGTCCAAAATATACAACAAGTTGAAAGTATTATTTCCTATTGATGGGAATCTAGTTTATAAGATTGCTGATTCACAAATTTGATGACCAAGAATTTGTTTATTTGATTTGGCTGTTCATGTCGACCATGAAAACTGATTTATCACATTTTTCTATTTTATAATACTCATTTTAGAATATGGATTAATGAGATGCTTATTCTTTTGCTTTGGCAAACTGTTGTTGGTACTCTGATGGATTCAACTGCTATTGAACAGCTTGAGAAACGATGTATGGAAATGGATATGGTGATGCCTCCAATGCAAAATATATGGGCTAGAGAAGTTTATCACACTAACCCGCTTAGTAGAGCAAGGAACATTATTCAAGAACTCCAAAATATGTAACTCCTCATGTTACTGGTCTTTTGGATGACTCGAAAGTTGGCTCATATGTTTTATATATGCACCATCTCTTCAATATAGCGTGGTGAATGGCATGTGTTGTATTTCCATGATTAGTAATCCAACAGTATATGTTGTATATTAGCATAGGAACCTCTAAAGTTATACTGTGTAATAATACTGGGTATAATTATTGTATGTAATATGAACGTTCGATCATATGATATGCGTCGATATTGTTGCTGCTTGAGTTTGATTGTTCATTTTGTTGGGATCCAAGTGCAAAGTTGATAATTTGCATTGCTATGTATTTGAGTATTTAGGTTTTGCCCTAGAATTAGTAGCTGGTCCGGTTTTTTTTGGGTAAGTATTGTTGCAGGTCTGTTAATTATATATCTAAGGCAAATATTGCCACATCATCGTTTAAATCAAAATTCTATTTGATTATCTAATTCAATGTCCCAGGGAATGAATGGTGCGTATTTTATCGGGTATTTGTTATTGTGGCCTTGTCAGATTTCACTGGTTTTCAAATGAGAAGGAAGTTTTAGGCGGCATTGTGATGCATGTGAGTATGGAATGTTAATGCCGATGGACTAATATTGCAAGTGAGAAAGGGATGTGCCCATGGTGGACCGTTAAACCATCTAGAACTGTTTACCAACCCATTTCTCAGTTGTTTTTGACTGACTTTAATTGCCAAGTAATTATAGCCATACCATGTTATTCTTGTTCTTAATGGAGAGTTACCAAACAGGGGATGAGTGGATGACTAAATTTACTCTGTCAACCCATATAATTCCCATTATACCCTCCCTTCCCTCTTGTAGTATTGCTAGCTCAATAAGGGCCTCAATGACATTCTGAGATGGTATGAACACTTTCTAAACCGAGTTAAACTATGTTGAGGTCTTAAGAACCAAAGTTTAGAGTTGAATAATATGATCATTTTCAACAAAATCCATCCACATTTTTTTCCCATTTTTTTTTCCCAACCAAAGTGAAAAAGATGGTGCTTGAATAATTAGACCTTATTGCACCAAAACTCTCCCTATATAAACCCCACAAGCCAATGCTCATTGCCACCATCTCATTGCACTCTGCTTTAATTCCTCACTCCCTAATTTGACAACTAAAATGGCTATCAGCTATGCAAAATTCCTTGTCCTCCTAGCCGCTGCAGCCTCCATGTTGGCAGCTAGCCAGGCGGCCACTGTTGTTGTGGGAGGGTCGGAGCACTGGCGCTATGGCTTTAACTACACCGATTGGGCTCTTCAACATGGCCCCTTTTACCAAAATGATAAACTAGGTCCGTGTATGCATGCGCACATATATATATATATATATTAGTCATCAAGACTAGCTAATGTTAGGTTCTATGTGCAACTGGGCTGCAAATGAACCGAATTATTCATGAACATTTCAAAAAGTACGTAAAAGAGTAGCTAGTCTTGTCTAGGCTCAGCTCGTATAAGATTGCATATGTTCATGAATACATTCATAAATATAAGCTTGTATAAATTCACGAATTTTATTTTATTTTATTTTATTTTTTTTACTTTCTCGTATTATTATTATTATTAAACGAGTCGACCCCAAGTCCGAACAAACTCAAGTTGGGCTTGGTTCATTTGCTGCCCTATGTGCATGTGTCATGGAGTAGTTAATATTGACCTTAAATGTGCATGCACTAACCTTTGGTTTGACATTGTTGTGGTAATTGTGATGATCAGTATTCAAGTATGATCCACCAAGCGAGAACAGCCCACCTCACACAGTGTACTTGCTGCCAAACTTGGGGAGCTTCATAAACTGCGATTTCAGGAGTGCACAGTTGTTGGCAAATGTAACACAAGGAAGTGGTGATGGCTTTGGCTTTGTGCTCACTAATAATTGGAGGCCGCTTTATTTCGCTTGTGGAGAAGAGGATGGCAAGAACTGCAAGGAGGGGTTGATGAAGTTCTTCGCCGTACCTTTGCCTCGTCGCTCATAAATATATACATCTATATATATATATATATAGATGATGACACAGAAAAGAACAGGGAAGTGTATACACAGCCTTTACATGTTATAGTTTGGTGGAATAACTGGATCATTTGGCATGACCATGATTGATACTTCAAACAAGTTCTTTTCATTTTTCGTTTTTTTGCTTTCATGTTCTTCATTATGTTGTTGTTGTTCAAGTTTTGAAAGGAATGTTGTGAGATGGCTATGATAAATAAAATGTTTTGTGTTTGATTTGAATTCTTTGCATCTATATTTTTCCCCTTAATTGTAATTGTAGGAGGAAAAAAAAATTGGAAAAAGTAAAATGAATTATATATATATACACACACACGAGTTATATATAAAGAGAGAGGGTTTGGGCTTTTTAATTTCCAAATATAAAATCAATCCAACACAATTAGGTCTACAATGGTTCTTTAAGATATCTCAAATCATTAAAATGTGTTTTTTTATATTTTATATTGTGTTTACCTGGTACCATTTGTGCTGTATATCTGAAATTTTTTTTTCTTCCAAAAACTCAAAGAAAGCTCAAAGTCGGAATAAGATAATAGTTAAGTCATGACTCAAAAGTCAATATACTAATATATCAAAAAGCTAATCTGAAAATTATAGAATGTTGTTTATTTAAGTAGACAACTATTGTGGGCAGTGGTGTTCAACTGCTGCTTAGTGATCAGGAATTAGTACATTCACGTTTAATTCTGATCTTAAAATTCAATTTTAAGTAATTAATTAATAAGTTTTTTCTTTTCATATTTTAGGAAACTTGCTTCTTTTTCTATTAGCATTATTTATTATTATTAGGAAATGATAAAATTAGACATGTTTTTAATGTAAATAAAATAAACTACTTTTCTTCCATACTGTGTTTTCCGTTACTTTCTAGAAAAAAGAAAGGAAAAAAAAAAAACTTATGCCTACCAAGCTAATTAAGAAATTTCCAAATCATAAAAAAATTCCTTCCCATCCGTTTAGCGATAGAATGGAATTTTTTTTTTTTTTTTTGGGTAAATAGCCATAGAATGGAATTCACAAAGCAAACCAATACAAAAATAATAATGAATTTTTTTTCAATCCGTTCAACCATAGAAGGCAACTGCGTCTGAAAAATAAAAAATTAAAATTAAAAAATAAAATATAGCAGCATTAACATTTGAAAAAACAAAAGCATTCCCTTCACTACGGCAAAGCCAACAAAAAATTCCCAACAGTTACTTCAATCATTCTAATGATAAATTATGTAATAAAAATTATGAAAAGCCATTAACTTTGTCCATTATCATGGCAGTTGAAAAACTCCACGAAGGTGCTGCCTTCTATGTTTCAACTTTGTATAGCTGAACTGATTGGAAAGAATTATTATTATTTTTTTATTGGTATGTTTTGCAATTAAAATTTGTTTATCAATCAACCACACATAAGACAACATGAAATTAATACAGATAATCAATTGGAAGAATTTAATTTATAATATTCAAGACTGTACACTAATTACATAAGTTAATCTCCAAAAAGCGAAAAGAGAGAGCACTACAAGAAAAAAGGTCTTTTACGAGTGTCTGGACCTCCCGTAAAAACTTTTTCACGGGACTTTTGAGCCCCTCGTCTATTGTGGTCCTGTAAATACTCTTCACTTGCTACGGGAAATAATTACACTCGTAAAAGATTAAAGCACGACGATTCTAGCGTCCCGTAAATAAAAATCTCACGAGATTTCTAGCCTTTCGTTAAATGTTTTTTACAAGTGCCTGGACCTGCCGTGAAAATTTTTTCACGGGACTTTAGAGCCCCTCGTCTATTAACTCTCACGAGATTTCTAACCCTTTTACAAGTGTTTGAACCTGCCGTGAAATCTTTTTCACGGGGCTTCAGAGCGCCTTGTCTATTAACTATCACGAGATTTCTAACCCTTCGTTAATAATTAATTTACGAGATTAATGGCCTTTCGTTAATACTTAATTAACGAGTTATTTATCCACTCGTTAATAATTAATGCACGACACATTTGGCCTCTCGTCAATACATCTATATATTTTATTTACGAGATCTAAAGCCTCTTGTAGATAGCTATATAATATATATATATATATATATAATAATAATTACACCCTGCTATCCAATCATTCACATATATAACCTGACCACAATTTCAACTAAACAATAATATAATGC
>JAOTQH010244958.1:0-12364 GCA_025631255.1 Cornus kousa | reverse complement strand
ATGTTAAAATGATGTTAACTGCAACAACTTTATGGTTCAATTAAAATTTGTGTCTCGTGTTTTGCCAGGTCATTTTTATGTTGTTTCAATGTTTGCCTTCACTTCTGTTGAGTTAAATTTTGATCTAATCAATTACCCTTTCATAATATGAGCTAGGATGAGACTTTATTCCATTTTTTTGCCTTTATATAAAGCTAGAACCACTTCACATCACCTTCTTGCTTTTTTTGTGGAGCAAATTGATATAAGTTGCAAATTGAACAACTAAGACTGAAGCTTCATATATATGATTAACACCCTTATCGATTCATTGATGATTATAACCCAATTGCACTTTGCATTTTCTCCCTCTTGCAGGTTGATTTGTACCTCTCGTACCATGTCGTGCGAGCCTCATTTCCACATAACAATTTGCACTCTAATCTTGTAGAAAGGTTCCGATCAGAGGTCAGCCAAATGAAGGGTATGGATTTTATTACTTGTAGATAGCGCGGAACGCCACTGACTAATTGATGGGGGAGATATGACACCTATTCCTTGTACATCCCGGTGTTGCCAGCGCAAGCCTGCCCTGGTTTCTTCCATCCTAATTTCTCATGTATATATGTTGTACATTAAAATTCATGATAAAAGTGATTTGTGTGGACAGGTTCTTTCTATGTTTGTGCAAACATTATTTGTTATTCAAAAGAAAAATGAAAATAAAGATGAAAATGAAAAAAGAGCTCATTATGCTGTTATGTGCATTCTTTAGTCTTGATCAGGTTCTGCTGTTATGTGCATTCTTTTGTGTGTATATATATATATGAAATTAAAATTTAGCCAACTTATTAGATATTGATGAGATGTCATCATGTAGTCTATTTGTCACTTTTATTGCTTTGTCAGCTTGAATGGTATTACTCGGTTCTAATTCATTGTGTTTTTCTAAAAACAGGCAAATACATGCTCCAATAATGAAGGAAACAAGGTCTAATAAATGCAGGAACTACAAAAAACAAGTCATGGCCTATCTGAAATATATATTTTTATTCTCTTCCATTTATTTAAAAAAAAAAAAAATCACTATTTTAATAATGTTTGCGTGTACCATGTGATCTGACTACTGAGTGGCTGAAATCAACTCTCTGTCTACTCTCTCTTTAAACATATGCCTGAAGTAGTGATATCTTTATTGAAGACACCCAATAAGTTAGAACTTGAAAAAGGTTTTGAATTGAATGTTCAATGAACCTGGTGAAAGGTAATTTAAAGTTTTCTTTTTAACTAATTAATTATTTATTATTATTATTATTATTATTATTATTATTATTTATTCTTTTTTCATGGTAGTGTGGAACCTCCTCAGTCTCACGTTTCATGTGTACCAAAAAATTATCGAAATATTTAATAGAAGTGGTTAAATTCTGAACTTCCTATCTAATTATCAAAATATTTAATAGAAGTAGTTAACCTCTAAACCTCCACGATAGGAAGTGGGAGGCTTAGGGAGGCTTACCATTGGATTACTCTCGGCTAATTTCCTTCACCACCTCCACAAATGTCAACTACGGGACTCAAACTCCTTGCGTCTTCTCTGAATCCCATCTGAACTTAATATGTTCACACACTTAATCACCCATTATATATCATACTTAATCACCCATTATATATTTTTATCCCCACCGAACTCGAAAACTCAACCTCCAAAGAGGGGAAAACGCTCATATCATACGGGGTAGTGCCTAATAGTTGTAATCCTAATTTGTGTGTTCTAGGAACATTCACCCAAGTGTAATCACTATTCATTGTTTGCTTTGGATACCTACATACAAATACTGCAAATCAATTTTACCCAGTTCAGCCCTTGGTGAAGTGCATTATTGTTGGACATTAGGAACATCATATTCACATCCACCCAAAAATCCCATGATTCTTTGCTATGTTCTCTTATTTCACTACTTAGGATGCCTACACCATCCTACACTTTGTATTCTTTTGGCTTGGCTTGGCAACTCAGTTTATGGCAAGAATTCCCCTGTTTCTTCTTAGGGTGGGTCCCACTTTGATGCCTTTCATATCAATGTGAAGAGATCATCCATGCCCTACACAGTAGTGGTCCCTATTTAAACATCTATGAGAGGCCACTGAGATACTCTGCATTAATGATATTCCAAGGGTTCACAGTAAAAAAAATATATATATGTACCTTCGAAGAAAATGGCTAAATAGTACTACAAAACCTATTAGTACTGCCTTGTATTCTAAATAATATGGCAAAATAGTACCAACCCATTAGTAGTGAAACATAGCATCATAAGGGTCCGGCTTTGTCCTTAACTTCTTTTCAAGTTGTCTCATTGATTGTATTGAAATAGCAAAGGATATCACCCAGGTTGTAATTTGTTGTAATCATGTAATATCTTGATCGAAAGGTCAAGTCCCCTTTAAGAGAACGTAATCGTCTGAATTTCTCGTTAGAAAAAATATATATATAAATATAAAATGAAATGTAGGGTTAGTCGAGTTCACTAAGTTCTCATAATTGAGAGGTTTAGAAAAGGTCAGCTGTATGTAACCTAATTTCTGTATGAAGATATTTTTGATCCTAAACTCGCGACCTTTTAAGTCATACTGAAGCAACTTTATCACGAGGTCTACTTAGTGTATATTACGGGCTACACATATTGAGAGAGTAAAACTAAAAATTCATCTTACTTTTGACACTATTTTATGTGGAGAGAATACTCTCAAACTCGAATACGCAATTCTAGGCCAAATGCATCCAAGTTTTTAGCATTAGGTTATAGGGAGTTTTGGTTTTTTACTAAAATGTGACCTCACAAGGAGTCCTAGTACAACCTAGCTTTTTATATATAAATATATCTATAAGAATAATTACACTTACCTCCCCAATAAATTACCTAAATAATAAGGACCTCTGCTCTAGTTTTAAAAATAACACTCACCTCCTTTGCCAGTGGTGTCTTTGACCCAAATGTATTAAATGACTATTATACTCATTGTATTTTTATTAGTTTAACATAAAAACAAAATAGCATTTTTAAACTTTCTTAGGGCATTCTCGGATTTTAAATAATTTTTTATTTATGACTGGGGAGTTTAGTGCTACTCAAACCTAAACCAAGGGAGGTCAAAGTTATGTTTGAAACTAGAGAGGATATCCCTATTATTAAAGTAATTTACAAGAGAAGTAAGTGTAATTATCCCATATATATATATATATATATATATATATAACAACCCATGAGATTTAGGGTCCTAGTCCTTGCCCGACCCGATTTGTGTGCATGAATTTGCAATGAAATGACTCCAACTAATATTGGTTGGTTTGGAGTTGGAAGCTCCAGCAAATGCTGCAAATGGTTACACAATAGGGTTAGTCGTCAAAGCTTTTTACAATCCAGGCCTAATGGTCCAAACAAAATTGCTTGACAGAAGAGAAGAATGCCACAAATTGATGACTGATGAGATGGAAAAAAGAAAGCTGAAAGATGAGACCCTTTCAAACCACTTTTGTGCCAAGGCAGTCAACACTGTACTCAACCTCCCCCTTTCAAGAGAAAGTTCAATGTCCATTGATTACACATTCAAATTTTCAACCACTGTCAAAACATATATATATATATATATATATATAAAATAATAATAATAAAAAAAAAATCAATCAATCAATCAATCAACTTCTGGTTATACCCTAATGGAATTCTTGTTAATCCAAGTTGGGGAGGACTTGATTAATTGAAGTCACTTCAGATAGTTAGTGCTTTCAAGATATCAGATATCTTACTGGAATTCTTGTATTCCAGGTTGGGGAGGACTGGATTAAATGAAGTCACTTCAGTTAATGCTTCCAAGTACCAGCACAGCTTTCACTTTTTCTCAGTAGTGCTTCAGCAGCAGGATTTCAAATGGAAGTCATTATCAAACCAAACATTTCCACAATTTATTCAACAACATAGTAAATATCATTTCTCATCAGAATGCAATTTCAACCTTAAAAAGCATACATGCCCCCTACATGGTGCCTCAGAATCGGACACGTGTGCGCGACACCAATACCCAAAAAAAACAAAAAAAACCCTAATTTTGTTCATTTTTATTTTTGGTTGGTAAAGATCGTAACATTAATTTTTTTACCAAAATCTTTTCAACCCATGTGAGATAGAGCATTTTAAAAATCACACAATAAAACAAAAGTGAAGAAATTGAAGATTATTAACCTAGCTTGCACATTATTTTTGGAAGTGTAAAGCCAAAATCTAAGGCTTGTGGGGGCATGTGCTTTTATTGTGATATGTCCCTTTTGAGTTGCTTAAAACCAATCAAATAATCAATCTACCAACCAACCAGACAACAACAGCACCACAAACAACAAGAAAAACAAGAATAGCACCAAATTGATTAAAGAATTACAAAAGATTAAAAAGCATGGATGTGAAAAGTGAAGAGATAAGGGGAAAAGGGAAAAGGGGAAGGAAAGGCAAAAGGAGAAGAGCAGGCAAGATAGAGAGAATTTATATGTCCTTTGCACAGCTGCAAATCCAGTATTTTATTACACAGCTAGATTAAAAAAAAAAAAAAAAAAGCAAGAAAAGGAAAAAAGGAAATTAAGTTTTCACTTTCATAGCACCACTTTTACATTTTGTTTCAAACATGCAGATATAGTGTACCTAAAAAATCTCAGAGATATAGATGTAACATGGTCTTGACTCACTTCTACATCATCCCACTGTAAGTATAGCATGCATTGAAATGTCATGCTCATGCCCCCACAGACAGGTTAGCACCTTGTATAGAATAAAGTATATATAAATTCATAAATGCATATAATATGTATGAGAGAGACGAGGGTTGGGTGCACCAGGAATACCATATTATTGGTATGTTCATCAAATATGAAAATGCATTATATTAGTTTTTTGTTGAAAAATTATCACATGGTCTTGATCAATAAGCAAAATTAAAGCTGACACAATTGCATACATGATCATTACATGTGATTGGCCGAAATCATGTAAAAATTTCTCATTTCTTGTTAACATTATTACACGTAGGAGAGTTCTATTTTTCAACTGGACGCAAGCTAAACCACCCTAATAGAGGTTTGTCCTTGTTAATCTATGAAATTAATTTGTCGTGTAAAAAATACTGACAAAAAGTTTATGGTGAGTTTCATTGACCGGGTAACACACCCATCTCTGTGAGTGTGTGTGAGAGAGGGGGAGGGTAAGGAGCAATAATTACCGAGAGAAGGAGATAGGAAGGTAAATGGTACATGGCATCAAATTTTGGATCTTGTGACAGCTTTCAAAGTTGAAAGAGTTTTAACTGCTCACTCATGATGGTTTAAGGCTGTGAGAGGAAGCAAAGGGACAGAAACAAACACATATCCAGAGAGGTGAAAAAGTGGTGGCTATATATACTGTGTATGTCCATATATAGTCCACTGAATTCATTACATCTGTTTCTTAGTGTTGAGCTTTTCCAATAAACAAAAAAAATGAACATGCTCTTCCTACTATGAACTGAAACTATAAAGATCTGAAAGTTGGTGAACAAGTTTAGATTTTGAGAGAGCTAAAATGGATGTTGTGGTTCAGTTGCAAAGACAGTTTGTTGACTACAGAGCTTCCTTGTATAATGAGGTCAGTATTTTCCAACTATTCATAGTAAACTATAAGGTCTAAAAGAAAATTCCCAAAATGGGTTATTGCAGCTCTTATGTGCTAGTTTCATTAAGCTTTTAATTTAATTCTCTGTTTGGGGATAGTTTTGGATTTTGATGTTTACTTTTTTTGTGTGTGTGAGAAGGGATTTCTGGATGATCAGTTCATCCAACTTCAACAGCTGCAAGATGAGAGCAACCCAGACTTTGTGGTTGAAGTGGTGTCTCTCTTCTTTGAAGATTCTGAGAGGCTTCTCAATGAACTAACAAAAGCTCTGTGAGAACTCAACCCCTTAAATTTATTTTATTTATTTGTTTCCCAAAATAAAAAACACATATATATACATACAGTTTATTTAATGGTATTTTTTGTGTGTTCTTCTATAAATCAAGAAAATATGATTTTTTTTTCTTTTCTTTTCTTTTCTTTTCTCCTCTCTTTGTATAGGGATCAGCAGAGTGTAGATTTCAAAAAGGTGGATGCTCATGTCCACCAGTTCAAGGGTAGCAGCTCCAGGTAATTGAAAGTTTTCTCTTATAGGTAGAAGACTCATTTGCAGCTAATTATCACTCCTTTACAATGTTAAGACCAAAATTTGTATTCTTTTATCTCAATCTATATCAACTTTTGTGTTCATGTATGGGCCTCAAAAGGGTGGAAATTGTTTTTTTTTTTTCAATATTATTCCCAGGTGAGAGAAGCACATTTATCACCATGGGGTGTTGTTAGTTGAAGCCTTGAAGCCTTGAAGCCATTGTTTTGTTTACTTTTTTTGGTCAAGCAAATGATTTCCAATCCAATAAATGGAGAATCAATGATATATATTTTTTCTTGATTATGTTTAGCATGTAAATCTGAGTATGAAACCACCCTTAAATGATGCAGTTGCCTTAGAGAAGTTTAAAATTATGAATCTAGTCTTAAAGATTTTAATCTGCTAGTCAAGATTTGATATGTACCACTATAGATGAGACAATACCATCCTATTTGTTTCCATGAAAATTATTTCACAGATCAAAACTTCGTTACAAACGGTTTATTAATTTTAACCTTTCTTTTACTGTTTCATCAATTAATTAATAGAACTTTTCATAATATGCTCAATTCACAATACTTTTGGTGAACCATTTAAATATGTTTCCAATATGATTCATTCCTATGCTAGTAGAGAAGCATGTCAATCTCTAGATATGTTTTGATTTTCATATTTCTTACATTAGTCTTTGCCTTTTTCTCATCATTTTTTTTTTTTTTTTTTTTTTTTTAAGCATTGGTGCACAGAGAGTTCAAAGAGTCTGCATTTCTTTTCGCAACTATTGCGAGGAACAAAATGTTGAAGGGTGAGTTCCTCACAACCCCAAAATTTATGAACCTTCAAAAGCCACTCCAACCTCGAACTTTAAAAAAAAAAAAAAAATCAAGTTTTTCTCTCTCTTTCTTTCTTCATTTAATTGACTTTTTCAGCAAACAAATGGAGCAATAAGTCAATTGGAAACTCAGAATCATTGTTATGGGGAATTTTTACATGCTTAATGGGAATTATATGGATTTATGCAGGTGCCTAAAATGTCTTCAACAAGTAAAGAATGAGTATTCTCTTGTGAGGAACAAGCTTGAGACTATGTTCAAGGTGAGCATTCTTGAAGGTCTTTTTTTTTTTTTTTTTTGGACCAAATTGATTGGTTTCTCTGTCTCAAAGCTTTTCCAATTTCATGACTTGTTTGGTTATAGCTTGAGCAACAAATTTTGGCCGCTGGCGGGTCAATTCCTATGTGATGAGAGGAAGCAATTAAAGTCATCATCTGCAGAAAAAACAAGAGAGAGAAAATGTGTATCAAATTGTAGAGAAGTTTTTTCTCCTCCTTTCTTTCTTTAATTTTAAGTTGAGAATCCACATTACTAAAGGGTTTTGTGATGTTTTGAGCTTGAGGTTGTATTATATATCAAATGTATGAGCAGTGATGGACAATGTGAATAAACCCTTTCTTTTCATATAATCTCTCATTATCACACAAGTTGCAATTTTCTTTCTTTCTTTTACATGTCATGTGTGTGCTTGAAGTAGCTAGGGATATCTCTAATGGCGGGCACACCCTCATTTAAATATATCATAGAAATTTATTATTATTTAAAAAAAAAAAAAAATTAAGCCATTGCAGATGAACACATTCAGAAGGGGCTGGTTTAGGGGTGCAGAGGTAGAAAGAAATCCATAATAATAAGAGAAGGGTATTTTGGGAATAAAAAGATGAAGTACAGTAAATTTCCACGTGCACCTCAGACACAATGAATTAAAAATTTGAGATTCAACATTCCACCAGTAGGTCTTTCTATTGGTCCAACATAATGAATGTAGATAGCAAGTCTTACCAACATCTTTAACTGTATTGTGATTAAAATTTCATATTTTTTTTACTTTTTCGAATTTTCTTTTGGATGTGGTATTGAAATTCGAAATGCAAAAAAATGATAAGAAAAAAGAAATCGAAAGAAAAGGTTTTGTGCTTGTAGCTTGAGGCATGAATTTGTGTTTTCTATTTTTGAAAATAAATTTGTGAAACTTTTGCCTTCTCACTCTATGGTTCAAATCAAGGACCTCTGACAAAGGATTTCTGATTAAATTAGTTGTCTATGAAAGCTCCTTTATGCAAAGATGATTTGAAGGAACCTTATCTAACATATATATGATTAGACAGCAATAGTTCTATTGTTTGCTAAAAATCGCAATATATATCTATATATATATGTATATTAGTTAGACTTAGTTTCCATTTCTTTTTCCAGCCTTTGGCATTATTTGGTGCAAAAGTGACTACTCGATTTGAATGTGTCTTTTCAAATTTTTTGTTTTTTCCAGAGACTTTGAACCTCAACCTTTCAAACCTTCAGCTTAGAAAGTAGAAGAGATACAATTTTGGCGGTTTCGGTCTTTTTTTTCAAACATACAAGGAAAGAAAAAGTGATATATATAGTTCATTTCTTATTTTTCTTTTCTTCCTTGGATTCCTTTCTAGAACAGTTGCAACAGCAGTGTAGAGAAATCACCAACATAAACCTTGCTATCAACCTTCAGATCCTTCAATATTCACCGTTTTAATACATGAATAGAAAAGGCAATTATTGCTTGGTGCAATGGTAAAAGTTTAAACCGTCAAACGTGAGAAAACAGGTTTAAGTCTGAGTGCGTTCCCTTTCAACAAATAATATTATATTTTAGGTTGTCCGCCCTCCTCACATCCTCGATTAACAATGACCACAAGCACATAGATCAGTACAAACCTTCAAATCTTGGATGACCGATATTATATATTATATATGCACACACATTACATAGTTAAATATATATATATATATATATATAATGTTAATATATATTGGCAAATCGGATTTGCAGGCACCGGCCTTCAACAATTAAGAAAGAACTCATCATCTTGTTAGAAAATTTTAATTTTTAGGGGCATGCACATGTTGTTAACAAAGCATTCAAGTATTGGAAAATGGTGAAGAAACCCTATTTCTTAATCAGATCATTCATGGAAGTGGGCAATTATTTAAACTTAGCATATACTACATTCATTGAACGCACATGAGTTTTGTGAAGGTCAACTGTTATGGGTTGGGGTGGGATGTCTCCTGGTCTGCTGGTAATGTGCAAATATGACCAAAAGCTTTTTAGAGTAATGCTAAAGATGTGTTAGTGTGTGTGTTTGTGTGTGTGTGTGTGTGTGTGTATAGCTCACTTTCTTTATTATTCTTTACAACTTTGAGAGATCCAAACACTATGACCAACCATTTTAATTTTTGTTTAATTTTCTTGAGTAGAAAGGAATCTTTATATATATAGTTAATTTGATGATTTGCTTTAACTTATGAATGGTGCAATTTTAAACTCGAATCATTAAAAAAATGACTTGGTTTTGATTGTATTGTACTAGCTATTACAAATGGCATTATGTAATTCACAAACTGGTTAAGGATATAAATTAATGTGGGTTGGAATTGAAGTGAAAGCTAAAGAGAGAAATCAGTGGAAGATAGTTTAATGAAAGAAAAAAAAACAAAAAAACAAAAACAAAAACAAAAGGTAATGACATCTAATTTTAAAGTCATATATAGGAGTTTCTGCTTGGTGGATTACATTAATGATTTGATTCATTGAGATCAGATTGACCTGAGTGTGCTTATATTATATATATATATTACATGGTTCTAGAATTTTACATCTAATCATGACTCAGTGAAAAAGTTAGGTTAATGGTAATCCAACTGAGTTAAAAGGGATAATTTTGCAGAATAATCTAGCAATGTTATCATTAAAAAAGTAGGAAATATTTGAAATTTAGTGGGGAAATTTGTAAAAGTCGAACTAAATTAATCAATTAAATTATGAAAAATGTGAATTGTCCAATATAAATTTTTGATTAGATAATTTAGTGTAACAAATCTGTACAAGTATCACAACTCTTAAATTAAAATTTCAACCTTCTTTTATAAAGGAAAAAAAGAAAAAGAAGGAAGCTTATACTTGTTTGACTTTCCGCCCGGGGGGGTTACAGTGTTTGGAATAGAGTTTAACCATATAACACTACATTTACATCAAAAAAATTCTGTTTTGTTTTCACTTTTCATGGTGATAAATTTTATTTATTATTATTATTATTATATTTTTTTTGGTCAATAATTTAGAGCTGCGATTATTTTGCAGTAACAGAACTAGTATGAAATATTCATTTGAACAATGGCAATGGCTAATTATGCAGGTTTAAGAGTATGAAGAGACTTCAAAATTAAGTGTTGGCTGAAAGACCTGGATTGAGAAACACAATGGTAAACAATGTAGCATAGGTAACCAATATGTGCTTATACGTACATATTGACAATATAATTTTAATTCAATCTTGTGTTGACATTATATAAACAAAAGAATACATATATATATATATATATATATTTATTTATTTATTTACATGATGATTCATCACAACTGATATCATGAAAAATGAGGTGACATCTCATTAATCATATCACCGGCCATTTCATAGACAGAAACGTCCACATTTAGGTTTCAGACATAATTATGGTATAGCAATGATGAAGAAATCATACATGCATGTCCACCCTAATTTCTATTATGAGGGTTCATTATGATGGAATCCACCAAAATTAATGATGATTATAAACACTGCTTTTAAATCACCATCTCGGTACTTGATGAGAACAAAATTTTAGGGCATAGAAAGAAGAAAAAAATAAAAAATAAAAATAAAAAAGGATAAAGAAAACCCTAGTTTTCCTAAATACAACAGTTGGATTCCTGTGGTTTCCCAAAAAAATCTTTCTTGCACCGGAAGTAACCATGTTATTTGTTATCAGTATTTTCAAAGCATCAAAACTTGTTATCATGTTATCAACCAATAATATCTTGTCACATGGATGAAACCATGTTATCGGTATTCCCGAAGCATTAAAGTCTTTTCCGTGATTGCCAAGCTTATGGAATAAACTCTTCTGCAGTCTCCATTGAATCCCTAGTGGGATGAGTGTGATTAATGTCCAGTTCTAGTCTTGGATGGTTAGACTGGCCTTGCAGCCGAAGTAAAAAATAATTAGTAACTTACAAATCCATTTTATCTTTATCCGAAAAATCATTCATGTTTTTCTATGTAAACTTGGCACAAAATATCAAAACATGACATGATAAATTATATTGCATGGTATTTTATATTTTCTGTTACCATAACTCATATCATAACATTCCACTTTACATAGTGTTTGTAGTGTCTGTGCCAAGTGTCACCATATATTGATCAATAGAAATATTTGATGAACCTGTATATATATATATATATATATATAGATAGATAATATTCTCTTTTTATTACAGCTTAATTTGCTTACTAATTTTTTTTCCAAAGGATTCGCTTTTTCCAATTAGTAGGTGGTCCGTTCAATATCAAGTTCTGCATCCATATATTTGTAGTAGACTCGATTCCGTTTGATATGGGATTAAGACAAAAATAATAACAATGATATTTTTGGTGGATTAGTAGACTTCAAGAACTGACAGTGATAGAAATATAGGGCAAGCAGTGAAGCATTAAATTATGAATAAAGATATTCACATCAAAGAGTTTGAACGAAATGGAAAGACAGAGACTTTCGGAATACACTAAATTGGATCTCACATCACTCTTAATTGAGTGTCTAAGGGACGAAAATTTATCGACACTCTATTTCAATCAAACTCCTCGACTTTAAAAATCATTATCATTAAATTATATAAATATTTCTGCTCTGTATTTAAAATAGAGGTGAAGTAGACAAACCATGTATAGCCTAAAACTTAATTAGGTCAGCTATTAGCATAGGAACATATATATACTTCACCATTCTAACTATCCAGGAGCATAACTTTCTAATTGCAAAACCATCGATTGGATTCCAAGACATCGATTCGATGCTCCGAAACTTAATTAGTTACATTTGTTTATACACTTGACAACCAAACATTTCACCTGAAATGCTGCTTAATTGCAAAACCGGCCGTTCAAATAGAGACACCATTACATGTCAACAAATATACAAACGTATGGTATGTTATCCAAAATGTATATCATGTACTATAGTATTGTATATTTAAATATTATTTGTAAATAATTATTATAATAATAATCTATATATTTATATATAGTTTA
>JAOTQH010244911.1:0-12369 GCA_025631255.1 Cornus kousa | reverse complement strand
GATTTGATTTGATTTGATTTGATTTTATTCTCTTTTATTTTGATTTGATTTTATTCTCTTTCCATAATTGTAATTTTTCACTTGTATATAAAGACAGTCAGGCACTCAAATTGAGTACGCCAATTTTACCAAGTTCCTTTTATATATATACACACACAGTAGTGTATGATAGGTAAATATATATTTTATAAACTATAATTAAATTTTTTTTTGAAAGGTGAGTACAATTAAAGTTGATTACAAAATTTTGAATCATTTCATTATTTCAAAAGTAAACAGTGAAACTCGTGGTTTGTGGTTGAATTGGTCAATCTTCATTAGTTTGTAAGCTTCATTAGTTTGTAAGAGAGAGGCTATAGATGGGGGCAGAGAACAAGAAAACGGGATGGAGTTAGAGAAAGTCTATTAGGGCCCCCAAAATTTTGTGGGGAAGGTGTATATATAGTGGGGTTTTGTCATAATTTAGAGGGCATTTTTAAGATTTCATAATTTAGAGGGCATTTTTAAGATTTTCACAAAATTACTATATAAATAAATATATAAAAATTTAGTTGGATCCTGTTTTCTATTCTACACATACCGCCACTTTCTAAAATCTTCTAGCATTCACAATTCTATTACATGGCACATTTAGTTGTATGGCAGAAATTGTTAAACCAAACTAAATTGATTCATCATAATTTCATTTTGAAGTTCTGTAACTCCATTTTGCTCTCAACCTGAAACTGTAAAATCTACTCCTTTATATAGTAAAATAAGACACTATAATTCTAGTACAACTTTTCATCTTCATCTTCTTCTACCTAAACCCCACAAAACAGCTCATGCGCTAGCTTCAACAGAGGAGGTTGTATTTTCTGACTACAAGTATAAATTATTTATCAACAAACGCCAACTCAGCCAAGTCGATTGCACGAGCGAGACCAGCAACTTTGTTCTCGCACTCTCTGTGTTCGTCATCCGGGATACTATCAGCCACTATACCAGCACCAGATTGTAGGTAAGCAAGCCATTCCTGCCGCGCGGTGGCCTTCTTGTAGGAGTACATTGAGTCATAACGGGGTCCATTGGGAAATACTATGGTTCTGAGAGCTAACGCGATGTCCATATCGCCAGTAAACGAAATGCCACCAAATCCACCACTGTAAGGCCCGCGTCTTGACACTTCTAACTCATCAATCAACTCCATGGCCCTCACCTGCATGTCATTGCAATGACGATCAGAACAAGAGTAAACAAGAATACAGCCTGGTTATTGTGACCACAAATTTAAAATCAGTGCATGAATCACATCTAAATCAAAAATTCAATATAGTCAGAAAAGATAAAGAAAATTTGAACATAAATTTTGAGAGAGAAGCATTGTTTCAAGGGATAGAGAGTATGGACAAAGTGTTCTCATGTAGAAATCTTTGTCAAAGCATACAAAAGGTTGATGAAATCACTTTTTTGCATCATACATTTGACAACGCGGAAGATAGAGGTGTCGACATCATTATGCTTCACACACACACAGATCCACACGCCAAAGAATGGCTAAAACATGGCAGACTAATAATTAATATGTAATCTATTTTTTTACTTAATTGGTAACACAAACATGCTTCCACCGAGACTCAAACCCCTGACCTCCCTTTGGGAAGTAGGAGCCTGCTACCGCTAGGCCACTGGTGGTATTAATATATGATCTATGAAAAGCTATAAACAAGTAGGATATGAATGATGATCAAAGTCAAATAAGCAATATAACGGAACCTTTGGTGCGCCACTAACAGTTCCAACAGGCAATGTAGCTCGTAATGCATCCCAGCAAGTCAGATGATCAAGCATTTCTCCTGTCACCTGTGAATGGAAAAAGGGCAAAAAAAATGGCATGGTTTTTGTCAATAATAGTACCATGTTGCTTTTTGTAAAACGTTTCAAGTATTTTTGGAATCCTCTTGGATCAAGATAAAACAATTTCAACTTCTGTAACAAAACATGCGGACATTTTTTTTAGTTTGTCTTTGATATGGGGGTATATGGGGCATCTAAATATTCACTTAGGAAATAATAATTTCTGTAGAGGAAAATACATTGCTCTGAAGGAAGGAAAACGAAAAGAACTAAATCTGCATATAGGTGCAAGAAAAGTCTCACCGTTGAGCTAATATGCATTACGTGGGAGTAACGTTCCACTGTCATAAGCTTCTCGACATTCACAGAACCCAATTTTGAGACCTGCAACAAATATCTGTGTTAATTAAAAGACTGGATATGCTATTGTTGTTAAAGAGAAAAGCTATGCCAGTTCAGGGAAAACTTGGAAGAAAATTGCACAGTTAATGCTGGCATATATAGAGGACAAGATATGTGTATTGTTGCGTGTGTATGGGTGAGTAACTATATCTATCCAAGCATGTTATAGAAAGTTTAAATGCAAAACCCACACCAATAACTGTTGTTGAGATATATGTCTCAAATTCCTTTATGATAACAGAAGTTTATTTTTAGAAAACTCTTGCGTCATGAAGAATTCAGACCCCCCAACCTCACCCTCATCCAATGCGGATACTGTGCCGGTAAATCTACCACTTCTAGACAGGCACACAAGACCGGGGGGCTAACCACAAGGAAAAGAATTATACTCATGCTAAAACCCTAGAAAAGATCATCATACGCAAGGCTGATTCTGAAAGCCAAAGAGAACAATCCTGAAAAGATATCTTTAAACTTATGAATAAGAAATTTCACCCCTTCAAAATTAAATCTACATGTCCATATAAATTTCATTTCTTTCTTTTTACACTTCATCTTTTTTTTTTTTTTTCTCCTAGTTGGGAAACTCACACACACTGCCTCCACTGAGGTTCGAACCCCTAACCTCCCTTTGGAAAGTAGGAGCCTTGTACAACTACATTTTATAATGGAAAGAGACTCTTCACATAGTAATTCCAAAATGTATTATATGAATGATACTGGGTTGAACACTAAAAACTATCTTGTGTTTTTCCCTCCGTAATACATCTTTGAACATCAATCCTAACAAGGAATTGTAGTTTTCCTATATTTAACAATAAGGTTTCATAAATAGGGAATCAAATCGTTGAAACCAAATGGCAACAATATACAAATAGGTAGATAGGTGTATGAGACCTCAATATATAACAAGATAGATTGAAAAAGTGAAATACTTGAGCTACAATGATGCATGAGATTTCAGCAGGAACAATGCATGGGTAGACTGCTAGCTTATAACCTAAATAACTACATAATAACATCCATGTAAAGAAAAAGTTATGCGAAACCTTTCCAACATCGTTCCTTCCTAAGTCAACCAGCATGATGTGCTCAGCACACTGCTTTTGATCATTAAGAAGCTGCATTTCTTGCATTTCATCTTCGCATTGTGTTTTTCCTCTTCTTATTGTTCCTGCCAATGGTCGATTAACGACCTTCCCCTGCCAATGAGAGTAGTACACATCCTTGTTAGTCAGTATTTCACAAGAATATTTACATTTAAAACTTTACGCATGAGGATATGCAAATGTCCAAAAGCTTGCTAAAATTCTAAGCCATGAAAGGACCAACCCAAGTTTTCTAGGAACCTCATATGGAAGCAATTAAGAGCAAGCATTCAATGCTTTACCTTTTTCACACGCGTCAGAATTTCAGGGCTCGACGCAACCAGGATACACCCCCTAGCCTAGTAACATGGAAATCAAATATATATTAAGATATTGGTCTAATACTCGCAAAATACATTGAACAACTTGACAAAGTTAGATAATTTTAGGTAGGAACAAACTTGTAAGTAAGTCATATATGGACTTGGATTTACGACTCTCAAAGCTCGGTAGACTTCAAAAGGATCAGCAAATGTTCGGCGTTCAAACCGTTGACTTAATACAATCTGGAAAATATCCCCTGCTTGAATATGCTCTTTTGCTTTCAGTACTGCATTCTTATATTCTTCTCTTGTCATGTTTGACTTCTTCAATGAAGGACCAAACTGACATGCAGAGAACTCCACAGCAGCTGAAGCCAGCTTCGGCCTAAAATATGAGAATTTTGAAAAAAAAAAAAATAATAAAAAAAAAAAATAATCAAAAACAATTACTGTTATACAGAAAATAGTACAACAGTTACTCACGGTTCGATATCGTGTACTTTGGATACCATTATTTCCAACCGCTTAATTCCATCAGCATAAGCCTGCTCCAGGGAGGAGTACTGATCTATCCTCACCCAATGAATCACATATGCTTTCTGAAATGCACAAATACTGCTTATCAACTTCTAAATTATGTAGACTGGTGGTTGTAATCTTTATATAGGAGAACTATGTTCCGCAAGTTTTTACCAAACATAATACAACTACACGGAAATGATTCACTCACTAGTATGCATATAAAGCAGGTGCTACATCTAAAAAGCAACTAATAGAAGTTCCTGATATATGGCAGTGACACAAGCCTCTGATCGAAATAATTTTTGGAGTACAAGAAGAAATAAGAACTAAAATAAATATTTGCCAATGTTGGGCATGCAAATGATGGATGGGCATAGCATCTAGACTTGAATCACATGTCATGTGTAAGAGCTCAGACATTTTTTAGTAGCGTAGAATACCTTCTCTACGTGATCGAACACAATGACATCCTCATAGAGTCCGAGATGAATGTCTGGAAGATTTCTGTCGTCTTTTGGTGCCCTTAGAAACGGCAGTTTCTTCTTCTCCACGTAACGAACTGAATCATATGAGAAATAACCTATCCATCCACCTGTTCAGGACAGAAATAAATTCCTTGGTGTGGCCTTTAGGATAATAAATGATACATGCCTTAATAACAAAAAGATATTAGTAATTTAGTTATAATTTCTATCATTTTTCATTTTTTACAATTATAGAAACAACTCAACCAATCTTTAGATCCCACTACTCAAGTTTAGCTACTTTACATCATTCAGTTTCATCTAAGGCTTTTTTGTTCCCCACAAATTCGATGCAGCATTGCTTCTAGAGAATGCACACCAATTCTTCAAATTTAATCGATTTAATTTCCATGAGGTGATCGAGTCTAAGCTTCACCATAGCCATCTACCTACTGCAAGTCTCCTTCTCGATGTTTTAAAATGTTTTGGACTCTCAACTGAAATACTTGTCTCCCTTAAAACAAAGTTATTCACGAAGCAGAATTATAGTTGGCATAATTCTGGAGTTAATCTTTGAATGCTGCTTCTCTCAAATCCTAACTTGTGTATGAGTGAGGTAGGTGAGTGAAGAAAAGGATTTTGCTACTTTTTTTCTTGGTAATAGGGGAGAACAGGTGTGTCCAATATATACGTTTGCCACGTCTTAAATATTATTCAAGAAATCATGTTTCAAGTTTGAAAACTAAATGCTACAGGCATGTCGTATTAAAAATCACCATTTTAGCAATGCCAAATTATGAAGCATAGTAACAAATATAGCACGAGAACATGCCAACAAATTAGATCCTAATAAATAGAACACGGTGAGGTCACAACACGAAAGAAATATATTTACACATATATAAAACTATATACAACAAAATTTGTCTCGTGATTGAATATTATATGGCTGTGACATTAGTTTTTGTAAAGTATGATCATAAATAATCGACATAAACTAATGACAAACAGTTTTTCACCCAAAAGAAAGATAAATTACAAACAGTTATTTACTTTAGTTTTTAAAAAATCACTTTCGGTACTTCTGCTTCTTTTTATTCCAGTAATTAAAATCAACATATCTAATTATCAATCTCCAAAAATGCCTCAATTTAGCATAAAGCTAAAGCGTTAATTTCTTCAACTGTCCAGAGTGGCAATGTAACCATCAACATATACCAATAGTTTACCTAAAAGATTCTTATGTATCAGAATCAAGTAATGAAACAATTAGGTCCATTTTATTATACCAAGCTCTTTCAGTTAAAATCATAGAACAAAAACTTGCTCAAGAAAACATGGGCAAAACTTTTAGATGATAGTATAAAAAATATAATCGAGATTAATTTGGAATTTAATTGTTTCCTGACGAGGATAGACCTTATTTAGGGGGAGCAGGTGTGTCCAATGTCAATGTACGCCTGCCATACGTCCTAAGTATTATTCAAGAAATCATGTTTTGCGTTTAAAAATTAAATGCTACAAGCACATCATATCCAAAATCACCATTTTAACCATGCCATTTTATGAAGCATTGAAACAAATACAGCACAAGAACATGCCAACAAATTAAATCCTTAGAAATAGAACACGGTGAGGTCAAAACACAAAAGAAATGCATTTACATACAAATAAATTTATAGTATATACGACACAATTTCTCATTAGTATATATGACAAATTTGCTCATTAGTATATACCACAATTTCTCATGATCGAATATCAAACTAAATGACAATTTACCGGTAAAAAGCAATGTGACAAAAAGCCGCTTTCCATAATACTACTTCTTATTTATTGCAGTAAAATCAGTCAGTCTGCAAAAATGCTCAATTTAGCATGAAGCTAAACCGACACATGTTCCATGTGTCGTTTGAAACTACTGTTTCCATGCACAAAAGAGTAGTATATAATTTAAAAGAAAATTACACATTTTTTTAAACTATATATTTTTTTCCAGTAGTAGAATCATTTGCTTTGGAAAGATTGAAGCTACATGATATATTGATCTTGAAGTAAACGAAACAAATGCAATGAGAACTAACAATCCAACACAAAATAACACATTGTTTTAAAAAAAAAAAAATTTGATTTTCCATTAATGGAATCAATTGCTCTGGAAAGATTGAAGCTACATGATATATTAATCTTAAGTGGAATGAAACAAATGCACTGATAATTAACTAACTAAATTTTAAAGTGATATATAAATGAAAATATGATCATTCAAAAGTCATATTACCGCAAAATGCATCAGGAAGTCCACCAATGAGTTGGGGTTTCCAACTCTCTGAGATACTTCTCGGAATCGTCATTGGATCATCAACAACTTCCTCTGTCCGGCGCCCATTCTCATGGTCCACTATTGTAACCACGTTTTCTTTCGCCACAATCTCGATTGCCGGATGAGCACCAACCACACTATACCGACCCTAAAAGAATCAAATTCAACACTCAACACAGACATGCAATGAAAAAAAAACAAAAAAAAAAAAAAAAAAAAAGGAGAGCTCTTACAACTCTCGAAGTTCTAAATCCGGGCTCAACCGACTCAAACAGAAAACTAGGGGACTCTCGATCATCTTCCTTCACCAGACACCGATAAGCAAGTATCGGAGTCAATTGATCGGAGAATATACTGTGGTAGAGAGGAATTACATCTCCTTTTTTTGAAGCTTCAATGAACTTTTCTTTGTTGATACCTACAAAGAAATCAAGCCACACCATCAAAATAATTAAGAACCTCTGTTTGATCATCAACAAAATGTTGAATAATGTAGGACATAAAACTGTTAAATCATCATATACTTATGAAGTAAAAATTTCCCCCACAACAATCGGAACCATGAGAATGGAGATTTTAGACATTTCAATTATTTTCCTGCATTTTCTCATAAAACAAACAGAGACTATACAAATCCTCTACTCTAATTCAAGAAAATAATTAAAATATATATACATGCATGTGTAAGTATATATAGATAGAGAGAAAGAGAGATGACCTGGATATTCAGACAGAGAACATTTGACAGTAGGGTAGCGAGCTAGAGAGACTGAACTTCTAGTGAAAATGCCGGTGGCTGAAACACGAGATAGGCCGTGAGTCGCCGAAGACAAGCTGTGAGAGATTGCTAGGGTTTCCATTTTTGGAGGCTCAGGGAGAGAGCGAGAGAGAGAGACAAGCACAGAGATAGAGAGAGCACCGGCGAAGATGGGAGTGAGTTCGTTTCACTCTGTTGTCTGGTAAATATAGGCCACTGTGTTTCTCTCTCCTCGGTTTTGCACTATACTCTCCGGTTTGGACTATTGTGTTAAAAAGTTTTTTTACAATAATACCCCAAAAGAAAATTTAATAAAATTAATTATTTTCTAAAAATGAAAAATCTCTCAAATTAAAAGGGTGTGAGGTGTCATAAGATGCTCTCAAATTTTTTTAAAGTTCAAAAATAAATTAATTACTATGAGTTGGAAGAATCAAGATGTTTCAAGCAATGACCATTGGATTACGGATTAGTACTTGTAAAAGTTTGGATGGGTAAGTATGAATTTAATTAATGGACTACTGTTAATTAATGGAGATTACGTTAATGGAGATTATGCTAATTAATCATCTTTAATTTAATTAATGTAATATGTATGAAAGGAGTCTCATTAGCACATGGACAACAAATCTAAATAATCTCCTACTATTATATTAACTAATGATCTTTAATTATAATTAAAGCAAATGTAAAATCTAGATTGGTGTGATAGTTTCATTGGTGTTTTTTGATAAAACTAAAAAAATAAGTATTAAAAATTTTTAAAACTAAATTTTAAATGATTAAACTGTAACTGATATTTGTAAATTAAGATTTTATATATATTTTTTTAGTTTTTAAATGTTTAGCATTCTTCAAGAAAATATCATGATATTATTTTAAATGCCTAAAAGCATTTTTAAACTAATATAATTAAAATTTTATTAACAATGTTGTTAAAACAAAACAAATGATTAAATGTTCAACTATGTGTATGACGGCATGAGTTGGCATTATTTCTATTCATGAAATAATTGAACTGATATAATATAAGGACAAGGATCCTCTCCAGGAAAGGAGAGATCCTATACATCCATACATCAATTAGTAGGTGTGCAGGACCTCTTATAATGATACTCAGAAGTAGTTGAATTGGCATTGAAAAAAATTTAAGTCTTTTATTCAATTAGGGCCTGTTTAGTAACAGGAATTATTTCCTACTTTCTACTTTCAATTCTGAAAAAGTAAAAATAAAAGTAAAATCACGTTTGTTAAATTACTTTCACTTTTTCATTTTGAGAAAGTAATTTCTGAATTTGTGAAGAGAAGAGAAAGTGAGATTTTTTCACTTTCTCTACTTCCTATACTGTGCGGAGGAAGTAATTTCCGCACTGTAGCGCTAAACACTGTATTGTGCGGAGGAAGTAATGTTGCCTAAAAGCATTTTTAAACTAATATAATTAAAATTTTATTAACAATACTGCTAAAGCAAAACAAAATTATTAAATGCTCAACTCTGTATGAATTGGCATTAATGTTACTCACGAGATAATTGAATTGGTATAAAATATAGTAATGATATTTAGGAGTTTTTGAGTTGGCATAACGCCTTTGAGTTGGCATAACACCACTAAAGAAAATGTGAAAGTCTTTTATTCAATTCATAATGCTAATATATTTAAAATTTTATTAACAATATTGTTAAAACAAGACAAAATTATTAAATGTTCAACTCTGTGTATGAGTTGGCATTGGTGCTATTCACGGGGCAATTGAATTGGTATAACTGTATAATATAAATGATATAGTGGTATTTAGGAGTATTGAGTTGGCATAATCTAAGTCATATAATCATTTTCAACATATAAGGCTCTCACGCTTCGGATTCACTCTCCCTCTCATACTCTGCCCATGCTCTTACTTAAATTCTCACTGCTTATAACTTAATTATTTCGCTCTCATGTTCTCGCTCCTGCTCCCGTTTTCGCTTTATATGACTTAGGACATAATGCCTCTGAAAAACAAAAAGACAAAAATTAAAAGTATTTTATTCAATTAATGATGCCTAAAAGCATTTTTAAACTAATATATTTCAAATTTTATTTACAATATTGTTAAAACAAAATAAAATTATTAAATGCTCAACTGTGTATATGAGTTGGCGGCATTAGTGCCATTGAGATAATTGAATTGATATAATATAATGATATTCAAAAAGAACAATACTTAGGTCCTCACTAGTGAAAATTTACATCATTCTCACTGTTGATATGAACCAATAATAAATAGACAAATCATATTTAATTATCAGATTCAATATGGTGACTAAATACCCACTTACCAGATTAGATATGGTGATTTGATTACTTTCTATGATTGCGTAATTAAAATAAAATGTATCTATTTATTATTGGTGTGCAAAAATAATACTTAGGTCCTCAATAGTGAGATGGTGTAATTGGTGTGAAAAAACAATACTTAGGTCCTCACTAGTAAGAATCTACACCATCTCACTGTTGATATGAACCAATAATAAATGGACAAGTCATATTTAATTATCAAATTCAATATAGTGGTTAGATACTCACTTACCAAATCAGAGATGATGATTTGATTATTATCTATGATTTCGTAATTAAAATAAAATGTGTCCATTTATTATTGGTCCACATTAGCGATCAGGATGGTGTAGATCCTCACCGTTGATGTAAACCAATAAAAAATGGACAAGTTATATTTAATTACCAAATTCAATATGGTGGGTAGATACCCACTTATCAAATCAGAAATAGTGATTTAATTACCATCTATGATTTCGTAATTAAAATAGAATATGTCCATTTATTATTGGTCCATATCAGCGATCAGGATGGTGTAAATCTTCACTAGTGAGGACCTAAGTATTACTGTCCTCACTGTTAATGTGAACCAATAATAAATGGATAAGTCATATTTAATTACTAAATTCAATATGGTGGGAAGATACCTACTTGTAACGACCTGAACACAGAGGTCCGAACCGTTAGCCGAGTCCTTACTCGAACCCGAGGTTACCTAGGTCAAACTCTTCATTTCTAGCATTTATACATCATCCTTAGAGTCATCACTACGCTTTCACAATAGCTCAGAACAAATTTCAGAGGTCGGAAGTAAAATAACATGAGAGGAAAACAAGTGGACCAAACAGAAGCACTTCGGTCGACCGAAGTGGAGCTTCAGTCGGCCAAAGCAAGCCCAATTTCACCACACTTGAGCCAGAGCGAGGGAATGGTTCAGTCGACCAAACCCTATTTCGGTCGACCGAAATAGGAGATCCCGAGAACACTGCATCCAGTTCGATCGACCGATGAGCCATCTCGGTCGACCGAAATGGCTCCTTCGAGCCCTAATGCAGAAACTAAAGTGCTACACTTCTAGAAATGGATGGAAACTGATATAGGGTCTTTGCATAAGTGTTAAACTTGTCCCAAACATTTAGAAGGTAAGATACTCAACAATCATAGATGGACGTAGTAACACCTAATCACATTACAACAACTTTTAATCCATTTACATAAAGTTATACATGATGGTTACATGGAGCCCATTTATCTCAAATGAAAACTAAAACTCATACTTGAGTTACAAGGCCATAAATACAAACTTAATTACATTTTCAAAACAATGAGTACACAAAAGAATGGCCTAGGTACAAAATAACAAAATGATGGACTTCGAGCACTCCGCCAAACTTGTGGTGGATTGTCATCCGCCAATTCCTTGCCATGTCCTGAAAAATGTTAAGTGTATTAGGGTGAGCAAATCGCTCAGTAGGTGGCACCTAAGACACACCTCTTGTATCCCTGTGAACCCAAACAAAGAATAGAACAATGGGAAGCGGGGTCATACCATATAGGAAAATCACAACATAATAACCAATCTCAACATACACCATGAGATGCTATGAAATGCAATGCATGCCAATGTCGCTCCGCATTTTCAAAATAAATCACTTCATTTCATCACTTTTCAAAAACATCAATGTAACCCCCTTTGGTACCCCCTCAGCGCCGAGAAAAGGATTGGCTTCTGTCCCTGACCGTTGGTACCTCTGCAGCGTCATTTGGAGCCCAGATAGCTCAACCACGCCAGGGCAATCTCCCTAGTTCCCTCTAGGTTACATTAACCTTCTGGCCCTTTAGTGACTTCGCGGCGACCGGGTTTTTTCAAAATCTCTTTAATCAAAGTTTCTTTCCCAAAATTCCTTTTTTCGTTTTGAAACACTTTTCCCCATTTTCATGCCCAATGACATGCACGAATATTACATACTTTCTCAATGTCATGACAACGAAAGACTTTTATACTACACAATTTAACATGCTTCCATTCAATAATTGCTAATAAATCGCTAGCACCATAGGCATAAAAGAATTTATACATAAACATGCTTCCCACATATCAAATTTTAACAAGTTTACAAACACACAAGTATATAAAATCAACATCTAAGCATGTTTTTCTCATAAACCCACATATACACATAATCATGAATTTTATATACAAAACCAAATCATTTAGAGGCATTTATCTCAAATCAAACATGTTTAGCTATAATTAACAAGAATAATTCACAAGGGAGCAAGAATCTCATGGATTAGGAACCCCTACCTCAAATTGATGCAAAACCCTCAAAATG
>JAOTQH010244880.1:0-12372 GCA_025631255.1 Cornus kousa | reverse complement strand
TATTGATTGATAATATTTTCACTCAAAACAATTACATATATTCTAAAATTACACACATTGAGTTCATAAAACTACAACAATAAATTCAAATAAGAAGAGGGGGAAAAAGTTACGTGCATTATATATAAGTGCAAAATGAAGAATTTTAAGAAGTGAAAAAATAAAAAGAACAAGAAAGAAAAAAAGAAAAAAGAAAAAAGAAAAATGAGAGAATTAAGATTTGATTGAAGAAAGGGAATGCAACTGTTTTTAAAAAGAAATTAAAAAATTTGACAAGTAAAAGAGAGGGAAAAAAAGTAAGAGATAATTTTAATAATTGAGAATTTTAAGAGGGGTACTCTAAAATTTCTTTTATATATGGGAGAAAAAAGAAAAAAAGAAAAAAAAAACAAAGAGATTTGTATGTGACCACAATTCCCATTCAAACTTCACACAGACCATAGACGAAGAAAGACTTTAGAGTCAACAATGACTTTGAAGATTCAACATAACTCACCGTACAAGGCAATCCCAAGTCATATATGTGTGTGTATATGTATACATGTATAGTTTCAGTACCTTCTTCTCTCCCTAGTCTCTACAGTAGTAACGACAAACACCACCAGAAGCATAAACAAGCAAGTTCCACAGCAGAGGTAAAATCCTTACTCCAAATTCTGCAAATTCTTGGTGAATTTTGCATACTATCTACCAATCTGATTCTATTCTAGGGTTTGTTTCTAACTTTTCGTACATTAACATTGGAATTAATTAATATTGAACCACTTTGATTGCTATGTAGAGCTGCTTGTTTTTCACTTGCTTAATGTTTTGTAACTTTTGTTTATAATTAAGAAAAATGAAATAGGAAGTGGTTTAGTTTCACTTAAGAATGTTATTACGTTTCAGTCCACATGAAGAAAGTGTACTCAGGATCTGAAAGCTCTCATCTGACAACAGCTGAACTTGATCATGTTACAGATCAATCAAGTAGTTCCTCTCTGCAATTGGCAAAAGGGGTTACAGGGTTTGTAGGTAACAAAGCTATATATGTGTATGTGTGTGTAATTTTATATGCATACTGATAAAAATCAATAAATGACAGAAAAACGTAAACCATGCACCACACAATACACAAACATTTATATGGTTCAACATATAGTCGGTGAAGATTGACGAAGTGATTTCACTATGCCAAAAAACAAAGATTCTAGTCCACAACCCACAACACAAAACCGGTCAAAACCGGGCCACAACTTCACACACACACACATATATATATATATTGGATGTGTTTGCTTTGGAGCTCTTACTGGCTCATTAAACTAGAAATCCATTGGATACATTGAACTGGATTAAATAGGATTTATTTTCTATTATTCTTATTTTTAATTGCAGAAGATGAGCCTTTACCGGCTGTACAAGGCTTCCAAATCATGGGTGAAGCTATTCCGGGAAAAGAAATCATGGCATGTGGATACACTATTGACGGAACAACCACTTGCAAATTTGCGGTAATCTAGTTTCAAGAATCTCAAAAATACCAAATTATGTGATGTCATGTCTTCAAGTTGTTAATTATACTGATCATCTATCTCATTGAATTTGAATAGAAATTATATTATCTATTTATGTTGACAGTGGGTACGCGGTTCAGAAGATGGTTCCATGAACTATATAGAAGGTAATATAAACAGTTCCTGTCCAATGTCCAAATTCTCTATCATTCCTATGAAATTATGCACTAAAAGTGAAAAGAATCTAATTCTTACTTTTTGGCTGCAGGAGCATCAGAACCAACTTATTGGGTGACCGAGGATGATGTTAACTCTTACCTAGCTGTGGAAGTGCTACCTATTGATAGCAAGGGGAGAAAGGTACTTGACAGATCGTGTTGAACAACTGAAAACGAAGAGCATTTAGAGAATTTTATAGTTCTCTTAATATAAGTCTTGAAAAAGCAAAAACCTCCACTCAATTGAGCCTAATATGACCATATTGACTGAGCTAAGTTTCTCACTTTTCAGGAACCGAAACAACATGAAACTGTATAATTGAGAAGTTCATTTTATTGCTCATTTTTTCAAATTTTGCATCAGCCAAACAATTTTTTATGTATGTGTGCACAATTTATGTTTGACGGAAAAGTAGTAATATAAAATTTTTGTTACTGGTGCAGGGTGATGTTCTTAAAGTCTATGCCAATGATAAAACGAAGATTACTCATGGTTAGCCAACTAATTGAATTATGATTTACATGTCGTAGTTCTTGCACTTCTATCCTTCTGTTTGAGTCTTATGAATCCTTTTTCATAATTTGGTGTAAATAGTTTTGGAGGAAATTTAGTTTTACAAGGAGATATTTACTGGACTTGAAAAGCAAAATCATCCACTCAACTAAGCCTAGTATGACTATTTAGTTATTTCTTTTCAGAAACCAAAACAACATAGAACATCAAGTTGAAATGTTTATTTTATTTTCTTCATTTCGGTATATTTATTGTTACAAAAAGCACCGCAAAACCAAGAAAAAATCAAGAAATGACAGAAAAATGTAAACTACCTGGCGAAGAAATTTCACTGTGCAAAGAAAACAGAGATTCCAAATTCTCAAGTCCCCAACCTGTCTTTTATCTCACCCTCTGTTGGGCTTTCAATGTTCTCTCGTACCAAAACCACAAATCCTAGCAACCTTATATATTGGATTCTGAGTTCATGACCCGTATGACAAAACGGGGTGCAACAAAATTCGGTCCACAACTTCAACACACACGTATTTTGGGTGCTATGCTTTGAAGCTCTTACTAGCTCATTAAATCAGCAATCCATTCTTATTCAATATATTGGATTGGATTTGTCTTTTTTATTTTATAATTGCAGAAGATGGTCCTTTACCGGCTGTACAATGTCTCCAAATCATAGGTGAAGCTATTCCGGGAAAAGAAATCATGGCTGGTGGATACACTATTAATGGAACAACCACTTGCAAATTTGCGGTAATCTTTTTCTTTTCTTTTTTTCTTTTTTTCTTTTTTTTTTTCCTGAATGGGATGATTTTATAAAAACAAAAATTAAAATACAGCACGAGGAAGCATACCCCCTAAATTACAAAACTAGAATGGAAAAAGCCCATTTCCAATAAAAACCGAAAACCTAAAACCAAGACCACTAGCAAACAACATCAAGAATGAAAAATAGCAAGCAAGTCTGCTTGACTAAAACGAAAGTGATGAAGAACATCCCAAACAATAGCATTGGCCATGGAAGAAGGCTGAGCCTATGTCCCATCATGCAGAGCTGCATTTCTTTCACACCAAATCCTCCAAATAGCATTAGAGAATAAGGAACATAAAACATTGGCTCTAGTAGACTTAACATGAGTCTGCTGAAGGAACCAAACCACAAGGTGATTCATAGACTGAAAATTCGGAACAGAAATCTTCAAGCTCTCAAATAACCACTTCCAAACAGCATTAGCAAACACACAAGTGGAAAATAGGCGATCATTATTTTCTTCATCAGCAAAACAATTATGACACACTGCAGGAACACACAGACCTCTCCTTCTTAAATTAAAAACGGACATGTTTTTGTTATGAAAAATTGTGACCACCAAAACAGCTACTCTAGGCCTGCATGTATTTCCAACATATAACAGCCCAGTTAATCTGCTGCCCTTTAAACCTGCGAATCCTCCAAACAGACTTTAGAAAAAAAGCACCATGCTGCCGAATTATCTCATCATCAGATTCAGTCAGATGCAGCTTCTCTATAACATCTTTAGCAGCAACAGGGAAATTAGGAGATAAAACCCATCTGTTATTCACTGTGATAGAAGAAACTTTAAAACTTTTATCAAATTCTCTGAAGGAAATAGCACCAATAAGCTTGGGTGATTGGGCTACAAAACCATTTCAAAAAAATAAATAAATAAATAAATTCATACAAAACATATACACCGGAAAATATAATCACAAAATTTGTAAAAACCCTGCATAAAACCTTCCAAACCCATCCTAATAGAGGTATGTATGCCGAAGAACATGGTTGCTTTTCCATCCCTAAGCACCAAACCTCTGAACTAAAGTTCTCTCCTCACACTATGGATCAAATGACAAGCTGAAACTAGAACCATTTCCAAGCTTGTTATTAGCTAAAATCTTTGCAATAATCTTTTAAGTAAAATTGCAAAGAGAAATAGGTCTATAGCTACCAATCTTGTTTCCATGATTAGGCTTAGGAATAAGAGAGAATTGAAGAAATGAAGAACAACGTCAACAACATCATTTCCAACTAAATCCCAATATTTTTTAAAGAATCTAGCTTGAAAACCATCTGGACCAGGTGCTTTATCAGGATTAAAAGCCATGAATACTCTCTTCACTTCCTCTAAACTAATCTCATTCTTGAAGCTTAAGGCTTCTTCCATAGACAACTGTCTTCTAGGCTGTACATTGAAAGAATCAACCTCACCAGCAGTATACAGGTCTTTGTAGAAATTGACCAGCCAGTCTTTAATTACCTTAGGATCCACAGTTGTATCCCCATTAGTATTCTACAGTCTAGTAATAGCATTGTAACATATTCTCTGCTTGATCGTATGATGAAAAAAGGAGGAACATCTATCTCCATCTTGCAGCCATTTGACTCTAGATTTTTGAGCCCAAGGGACATCTTCTATATCCAAGACACCTTGAAGCTTCAACGATGCTTCTCTTTCTCTGTCAATCAAAGTCTAATTTGAAGAATCCCTTAGCAAATCCATTTGAGTATGTTGCAGCACCAATCTAGCCTCCTGTTAGAAATTGGCTAAAATTCTCCACCAAAATGCAAACTCACCACTTCAATCACCATGCATTTTTATTTTTCCCAAAAGGTTATAATCTTCACATTCAACAACATGGACTGACCATTCTCCCTAACTAATTGGACATCAAACGTAGAGGAGTTCCAACCATCCCCAATCTTTCCCAAAGGGTTAGAAGAATAGTTTGAAAGCCAAGCCCATCTAGGATTAATTTTCTTCTGAATTTTATTGGCTTTAAACTCTCTAACTCTGGTCTCAACCAAAACAACAAAAGAAAACTTAGCTATCAAAAATCCAAATTTTCTACCTCCCTTTGCATGCAAGGTCAATTGAGACCTCTAACATTCCTCCAGGCCCCTAGTATTGAGAATAAGTAATTGATGGAATAGATCCACCTGCCTTGGTTCTAGTAACCGTATCTGAAGGAGGAATTTGTTGTTCTTCTTCTGTTTGCATTTCTTATCATCAGACTATAGAGAAATTAGACCTCCATCTTGATCTGAAGGAGTATAAGGGTCCACATTTGTTATCTTTGAAGGACTATTTATCTCCTTATCTTCATCTTCCAATTTGTCATACTGGATAATAGCCAATGGACTACACACTGCCCGCTACTATCACTTAACTCACAAGCTTTATCTTTCATGGCACCATTGTATAAAATAATAGCACAATCATTATCGAGAGTAACATTGTGATCAGTACTTACAGATTCTTTAATTTGAGATGGGGAAGGATTGATGACTCTCTTAGAAGTAGACATATCTCTCACATTCTTAGACAACACATCTGACTGACTAGTTACTTCACCCATTGAAATAGAAGTGTGCTGCATTTCAATTGCAAGTTCCTCCAGGACCATATCAACAGCATTATCCATTAACTCCTTAACCAGAGTGGACTCATCATTCAATTGATTTAAAAGCATAAACTTGTTATTAGTTGAAATAAGCTCCGAACGAGGAGCCTTAGGATTTTGAACCAACATGTTTTGTGAATCTGAGGCAGGAAGAGGTTGAGAGATCAACTTGCCATTTGTTTTTACCACCCACTGCTCAGTAGTTTTCTTCATATTATCTGCCAACACTCTCTTAGGATATTTGTGACTAGATGGTCTATGCGACGACAAAATGAACAAACCTGAGGCCTCACTTGATGGTGCAATCCGTACCATGAACATCTATCACCATTGATTCTAGAAGTTCCTCATAGACGTCAGTATCAACCATCACTCTCACAAATGATCCACGTTCATGATTCAAAGAGAGATCATCAAGATACAAAGGTTTAGAAAAACCTTGAGCACACCTTCAACACTGTGGCCTTGCTTCTACAATGCAAAGGAAGATCAAATATCTTTAACCAAATCGGAATGGATCCCATCATAACTTTCTCAAGATTAACGTTTTTGTTCCATCGCTTAAGGATGATTGGTCGTCCCTCAAAAGTATGGACTCTTTGCTGAACCCTCTCCATATCTTCTATTTTTTGGAACTTGACAGTGGCTACGCGGTTCAGAAGATGGTTCCATGAAATATATAGAAGGTAATTAAACAGTCCAAGTTCTCTATGATCCTATGAAATTATATACTGTTGGTGAAAAGAGTCTAATTCTTACTTCTGGCTGCAGGAGCATCAGAACCAAATTATTGGGTGACCGAGGATGATGTTAACTCTTATCTAGCATTGGAAGTGCTACCTATTGATAGCAAGGGGAGAAAGGTACTCGATAGAAGGTGTTCAACACTGAAAACTGAGAGGATTTAGAGAATTTTATAGTTCTCTTTTATATGAGTCTTGAAAAAGCAAAAACCTCCTCTCAATTGAGCCTAGCATGATCATTGACTGAGCTAAAGTTTTTTGGAACCAAAACAACATATGCATGAAACATATAATTGAGTTGTTCATTTTATTTTCTTCATTTCTTCAAGTTTTGCATCAGTCCCAAGCAAATTTTTATGTATGTGAGCACTATTTATTTTCTAATGGTAAAAATAGTTGTATAAATTTTTTGTTATTGGTGGAGGGTGAAGTTGTTAAAGTCTATGCCAATGAGAAAACGAAGATTACTCACGGTTAGCCAACTAATTGAATTATGAATTTATATGTCATAGTAGAGATTACCTTTTTTATATATTACAAGTTAGTAAGTACTACTTTCATCTTTGAAGTATAAATCTATTAAAATAATAGGAAGGTTTGATTCATTGATTTTATGTAATTTTTCATGATAACCTTCTACTCAGGATATGGAAGCTCCCATTATACAACAGGCGTACCTAATCATGCTATAAACCAACCAATTAGTCCCTCTCTGTCATTGACAAAAGGGATTATAGAATTTATATGCAATAATATTACTATATATCTGGAATGAGGACAATGTTAGTACAAGGTTGTCTGGAAAACTACTGAGAAACTTTACAAGTTCATACTTCATAATATCTCAAAACTTCTGAAAACAAAAAATAAAATAAAATAAATAAATAATAAAAATAAATAAATAAATTGGGGTTAGGCCATAAAAACCTGGTGACTTAAAAGGCTTGATCATCTAATATCTACAAGTGTGCAATCCACAAATCAAGAACAATAACATTAAAAAGGATTTGGCATCTTCGACAAGTTTAAAGACTAGCATATTTTGAGCTCACTTTCTTTTTGAGTCTTAGCAAATGCTTGGGACAACAAACTATATTGGCAGCTTAATTAAAATGTGAACTTCTTGCAAAACTTGTAAATAGTTTGCTATTTTGCCACGGCAATGTTTTCCTTCTGAATCAGAGTATGCCTCTGTGTGGGAAATATTAGTTATTGCTTCACCTTGTTGTCGAGCTTGAAGAACTAGTCCTTGACCTCAATGTTCTTACCATTATAAATGCTTAGATAGTTAAATTATAAATTCTTAGATAGTTTATGTGGAAACATTAGTTCTTGCATTTCTATCACTCTATTTGAGTCTTATAATTCCTTTTTCAGCATTTGGTGCAAATGGTTGTTGAGGGAATGTAGATTTACAAATATATATTTACAGGACTTGAAAAGCTGAATAATCCACTCAATTGAGCCTAGTATAGCCACGTAGTTCTCTCTTTTCAGAAACAAAAACAACATAAAACATCAAATTGAAATGTTTATTTTATTTTCTTCATTTTCTAAGATTTGTCACTAATCAAACAAATAATTGATGTATGTCTGCCATATGTAATTTATTGGTAATTTTTTTGTAAAAACATCTATTATCTGTGCAGGGTCAAGTTCTGAAAGCCTATGCCAATGACAGAAAGAAGATTACTCATGTGAAAGATGAGATATGTATCATGTTTAAGATTACCTTGTTGTGTATGTCATAGTATAGATTATCTAGTTCCTCTGCCTTTGAGGCTATAAAGCTGAAGATTCGATCTACCTTCACAACTCTTAGGTGTCTCGAGGTCATATAATGACTTCGCTGTATGTGTGCAATACAGCGAAGTCATTATCCTAGAGTTGTTTGTATCCGAATTATCACCCTTCGCTTCAACTGCTACGGCCCTTCCAAGGGAGTGTCACAAGAACTACCGGTCATTCTAGACATAAGAATATTTGAAGAAATTCTACTGATGATCACAAGATGTTCACCTAGTGTCACAAATTTAACTGTTATCTAATGGTTTTGTACCTGATGTTAATGTATGCTCCATAGTTACTCGTCCGGTACTAGCCCCAATGCAATTGATGGTGCAAAAATGGGATGTGCGTGTGTGTGTGTGTGTGTGTGTGTTTTTTTTTTCTTGCTGGAAGTAGAGATGATACTACCTCACCCTAGAGATCTGAATGTGTCTCAGTGAAGCGCGATGCTTATTGGTGTGATTCTTTGATTCCTGTGGTCGGATTGAGTGGCCTCTTTTGCTTATATAGTGCAATTGAGACAGAAATTCATGTGAAGCTCACTGGTTTGTCTGCACTATAGTAGTCTTTGCTTGAAAACTTGCATCATAGTTTTGCTCCTTAACAGGAACCTTGTTCCCATTATTTCATTTGATTTCTTAGAAGCATATACAAGAGCAAGGCCTTTGGCAATTGTTATGTGGAAGAAACAATATATATTAATCCTCTTGATGTTTGTCATGCATTGATATTCATAACTACTTTAACCACTCTTGTGTTTGACACCCTCTTGAATTCTATAGGCACTTTTGGCACTCTTAGAGCATCCAGTTCAGCAATTTTGCTGATGTGCATCTGCACTTGTTTTGGAGACTCCAACTTCTTGGTGTGTTTTTTTTTTTTTTTTGCTCTTCACTTTATTATTTTATTATATTACACATCACCACAAACCATCACTTTTTTCTTTTTAAAGCATAACTAATATTGTGTTAGGCCCGGTCAGGGACTTAGGCGCCACTTGAATTCACATATGTGGAGTATAGCATGGGGGCCACGAATGTGGAATCCCCATGCCAAACCATTTGCATCGAGTCCGGCCAATATCCAAATAAGGGATGGGCTGGGGATGCTCTTAGCTTTTTGTCTCACTCGATGTGTGGAGTTTTTAAAAGTTGTAGCTACTTGCAGAGAAGAGGAGGAGACATGGGTTTGTGTGTTCCCACCAAAATTCTATTAACTAAACCAGATATTAATTTATCGATAAATTAATAATTTAATAAGATATTTTATGTACATTATTTAAATTTTTTTTTTAAATATTTAGTTTCTCAATAGTCTTAAAAATTTAATGCATTGTACTAATTTAATCAATTAAGATCCAAACTTAAATTTCAAGAAAAGACAAACAAAGCTAGATTCATATTTTAAGAAAACATCATAGTCAGTCCTACATATACTTTTTACCAAATTATTAATTTATGTAATAAGTGGAACCTATAGAAACCTATAAAAGGGAATTTCTGAATGTGTTATCTTATAAATTTAACGAAATTATTAATTTAATATCTTGGCCCAAATCAGGACCCACGTAATTTATTATTTAAAAGAGATTATTAATTTATGAGTATAAAATTATAGGGGTTATTAATTTATACTTATATGATTTAGTCCTTCAATTAGTTGGAATGTATATTGGAGTAAAAATAAATAAAAGTAATAATATAGAGTTCTAGAGTTAGACACATCGGTCTACTTATGTGAGTAAAATAAATAAAAAATTTAATAGTCTTCCAATTAGTTGGAATGTATATTTGAGTAAAAATAATATAACTCCACTGAGCTCTTCAACAGGGAAATTTTCCACCGGTTGGGTGTAAGATTATTTATTCAATTGTGGCCCACATAATTTGGACATGTCATATATTACTGGTGACTAAGTAAATAGATATTATTTATTCTTGGTCAACTTATAATTACCTTTTTGGTAATTATTTTCTTTTCTTATTTTTTACTTTGATGGGGAGTGGGATTAGGTAACTAATAAGGAAAACTGGTCATCTCTGCCTTTATAAAGGTGCATATACTGCATCAATTATGTACAATTAATGATACAATACATAAAAGTTTTATGTGTACAAAAGGCCTAGAGAGAGAAACCAATTTTCACATTTGCATGTTGATCAGAGTTGCAGATTAGTTTGAGGTTAAAAGATCGGTTTGATATCATGAATTGAGATATGTATATCTAACTATATATATTTATGCCATATAAGGATGTGAAATTAATTGAAATTCTAAGATCTAGGGATTTATAATTATTTGTGATTAATGTCTAATACAAATTAATTAAAGTTTACATTGGGAAGTATTTTGGAAAAACATGTGGTTAATAGCAACATTTATTGTGCAATTTTGACACTCAGAATTTAGAGTCTTCATTATATTTTAAGTCTTCCATATTTTGTGTAGAAAATTGTTAAGTATTGTAGAGTGATGGATAATTATATAACATTGAATAATTTATAAAATTGGTACATTAATTCGAGAATATTTTAGTAGAGAGTTTTGCAAAGTGAATAAATATCTCAAATATTTCACGAGAGTTATAATATATCAATGGATCAATGTCTATAAAAGTAGGAGTCTCATTTCTAGTTATGAAGCATTAGAGATCAAGTGCAGAGCGTAGGAGTGAGAATGTGAGTGCAGAGTCTTGTACACAATATTGAACAGTGATAAAAGTGTGCATTATTTCTCTTGCCACCCAAGTGTGTGGATATGACTATGAAAAAGATAGTTACAAATTCAGAACGATCTTTGATGAGTAAGATCACGAAATATGCGAGTTTACATAATAATGACAATAACAATTAACATCGTGATAGATTATCGTCCAATTCAACTTGAAATTTTGAATTTTGATGTATTATTTTAATTGTATCATAATTGTTTTTTCTATCATCTTATTTATATTAACTCTCCAGAAAGCTACCATGCATTCCAAACTTTATTCTACTTTATAAAATGACAATATTTCTCTTTTATATAATTTTATTTTTGTATCTCTTTCTTTGTGAGATCTCATTTCTATATGAGTCCTTTGCAATATTTCATTAATCCAACATTTACTGCACTTACCGTCGTTATTACCCAAAGGCGGAATGATGCTAGTCAAATCGGTTACAAAATAAATATTTTTAAAACAATGAAACAATATTAAAACTTGAAAATACTTTATGTTTGGGGTGCAAATGATACTAATAAACGTAAGGCTTTAAATGGAGTGGAATGAAAACATAGATTTAGTATTGTGTATACTGGATATTATTTTAATTCCTAAAATACAAAGAAATATAAATAATAATGTGAACCAAAAATAAATAAATGAGTCAAGAACTTGAGTAATCTAGCACAAAGAAGGGAAATTTGAGGGTTTGTTCATAGGATAGAGATTTGGATCTGAATAATTCGATCATACCATGAAATGGGTCACCATGTTGTCTTTCAAAAGCCAAAATTGAAAAAGAGGCATCTTTTGGTTCGAGTTTCCATTTAAGTACATGAATTATTCATTTTGCCAAGCGCAATATGAGAACAGGAATCTCGGGTGTTCCATTCAAGAGAGATGGTTGATTGAAGAAAAATGGTTAGTGAAGATTATACACATACAGGTAACATGTTGGCTTGCGGGTTAGAATTATGAGTGACTGAAATTGTTTGTTGTAATACTAGAAATGTTCTGCTTTCAGAATTACCAAAGCATCGTTTGATAAATTATTTGTTATGTAATTAATATTATCTACTTTGTACTCATGTATTCATAAACAAGTAATTGTAAATTGTCCAGACATCTTTTTTCATATAATTCGTGTTCTTATTTAATTCTAATATTTGTTTACAAATTCTACAACCCTATTTTTGTCCCAATAAAAAGAAAAGCATTTGCTTATATAACTCAAGTTACTCAATTATTTATCCGTACAAATTAAACTAGCCATAACCAATTCCAAAATGCTCTAAAAAAATAATAAGAATTTGTTAACACATACCAACTCCAAAAGTACTAGCTTTTTGGACGGATCCAAAAACTCAAGTGAGTGGGGACAATACTAAAATTTTTAAATAATTTCAGAGGGGACAAAGGTAATATTTTGTAAGTATATATATCATAATGACACAATAGTACGATAAAATAGTGAAAAAAAAAAAAAAAAAAA